>JAJGOT010000805.1:0-232890 GCA_022457155.1 Cladopsammia gracilis | reverse complement strand
GATAATCTTGGTATATTCAAATTATTAAAAAATTCGTTTCCATTTTCTTTATCCTCATCTGTTACGTTTGATTGGTAAAAGCTATGGTAAAACCGTTTTTATTCGTTCAGTATCCCAAAAGGATCAGATGTAATGGCACCACTTATTATAGTTTTCTTATGTTTTTTGACGTGATTACCCTTCTCTAAATTTAGAAAGTATTTTGTACTTCTCTCGCCATGCTCGTGCCATCGTGCCCTTGCGCGAATAATTACACACCCTTGGTTTTTCCTCATAATAACTTTCTAGAGTTTCTTTCTTTTAGAGTATTTAGGTTAGAGTCGGAAGGGTCCTGTTCGAATTTTTTAGTTGCTTCCTCGTATACTTGTTGTAATTTTTTTCCATTGCAGATCTTTCTTTGGCTTTCTTTTTCGAGAACAAAACACCATGGTTCCGAATATTATACTTAATCCAATCCCAGATGCACCTTTGTCTGATAAATTCTCGCTTCCTGTTGTTTTCCAAAGTGGAATATTTTGTTTTATTCTTCCAGATAATTCGGATCTTCAGGAAGAGAGACGTTCATTTTCCAGAAGCCGGGCCCCTTTAAGTTTTGATTGGAGTCGGTTAAATTCAACTCAATTGCTGCATGATCAGTTTTTATAGCTGGAATGATCGGTTGTATTTACAAAATCCTGTAAGTTGTTTGATATCAGCCAGTAATCTAAACGACAGAAAATTGGTGGAGATTTTTGTCTCCAAGTGTAACTTCTAAATTGCGTATTTTTAATTCTCCAAACGTCAACAAGGCCCAATTCATTTTGGAAACATTCAATATTGTCTATAACCATTTTTCTAGGTACCATAACGCCACCTTTCTTATCCAGCTTAAGTCAAGAGGACAGTTAAAATCACCTCCAATGATTACATTTCTTCACAATCTAAGTCTTCAAAAAGCGAAAAAAAAACTGACCTCAAATCATTGCCAAAAAGGCGAAAACAGTGCACTTCTACGAAAACGCACAAAACGCACGTTTGGGGCCGTGCGGAGCAAGTTTTGGCAAAATCTTACTTTCGAGCACACCAGATCTCAAAATCGTCGCACTGGCCACAAATCATCGCCAAAACGCGAAAAGAGTGCATTTCTATGAAAAATGCACAAAACGTACGTTTCGGGCCGTGCGGAGCAAGTTTTGGCAAAATCTCATTTTGAGCTCACCAGATCTCAAAATCGTCGTACTGACCTCAAATCATCGCAAAAAGCGAAAACAGTGCATTTCTATGAAAAATGCAAAAACGTACGTTTCGGGCCGTGCGAGCAAGTTTTGGCAAAATCTCACTTTTGAGCTCACCAGATCTCAAAATCGTCGTACTGACCACAAATCATCGCAAAAAGAGCGAAAACAGTGCATTTCTATGAAAAATGCAAAAAACGTACGTTTCGGACCGTGCGCAGCAAGTTTTGGCAAAATCTCACTTTTAGCTCACAGATCTCAAAATCGTCGTACTGACCGCAAATCATCGCCAAAAGCAAAACAGTGCATTTCTATGAAAATGCAAAAACGTACGTTTCGGGCCGTGCGGAGCAAGTTTTGGCAAAATCTCACTTTTGAGCTCACCAGATCTCAAAATCGTCGTACTGGCCTCAAATCATCGCAAAAAGCGAAAACAGTGCATTTCTATTGAAAAGTGCACAAAACGACGTTTGGGGCCGTGCGGAGCCAAGTTTTGGCAAAATCTTACTTTCGAGCACACCAGATCTCAAAATTGTCGTACTGACTTCAATCATCGCCAAAGAGCGAAACAGTGCATTTCTATAAAAAATGAACAAAACGTTCGTTTTGGGCAATGCGGAGCAAGTTTTGGCAAATCCTGCGTTGAGCACACCAGATCTCAAAATCGTCTACTGACTTCAAATCATCGGCAAAAGCGAAAACAGTGCATTATGTATTACTGTAAAGGTAGTGTACTCTATTATTTTCAAAGAAGACGGAATTGCGCGCCTACGACCTGTCCATGTAAGAAAATTAGCTTTCTCAACTATGTTATTAATTACATTAAAGGATTCTATATTGTCGAGATTGAACAAGAGATCTTTAATGATACGTACCCCGAGTCATAATAAGATTTATAAAAAACTGGTTTTTGCATCTATTCTTATATCTTTGTTATTCCAAATTATACAGAGCCGTTTTTTATTTAGCTAAAAAGAGATTTCGAAATTCTAACCAACATTCTGAAAGTTCTCTGTAGAAAACTGAGTTAATTGAAAGATAGTCCCTTGCATAATTACATTTAAAAAGCAAAAGACCACCACACCAACCAACCTTTCAATATCTGTCATTTTAATGCCACCGTCTTCAAAACTGTTCATTGAAGAGAGCCTTGTTACTTTATCCTTTCCATTCCATAAAAAGGAGAAAATCAAGCTGTCTACTTGTTTGATGATTTTACTTGGAGGTGAAAGAACCGAAGATATAAAAACTAGTTTTGGAAGAAGTAATGACTTGATTATAGTTACTTTACCATAAATGGACAGTCCTCTTGATGACCATATATTTGTCAGCTGCTTTATGCTGTCAACCTTCTCTTGAAAGTTTGTTTCGTAAAATAATGATAGGTCATATGTAAAAAAGGTTCCTAAAGCTAAATGGGTTCACTTGGCCATTTAATACCAAACGGTTTTTCGTCTTTTCTTTTAAGCGAACCAATCCACATTCCTTCTGTTTTAGAACTATGTATCTCCAACCCACACAAGTTCTTAAATACTTCTAGTTCTTCAAATAGCGTTTTTGCAGAATTTTCATCAGACAGGGTTGCTGTGGTATCGTCTGCGTATTGCAATAGCTTGGCTTCATAATTTCCTATTTTAATTCCTTTGATATCAACATTTTGACAAATGGAGATTGCTAAGCTTTCAACAGCTAAGATAAAGAGGTAGGGGGACAAGGGATCACCCTGCCTCACACCACGTTCTAAATTAAAATAGTCTGATGCCATTCCATTATTTATTACACAGCTTTGAATATTTGTATAAAACATTTTGAGCCAATTTATAAAATTGGGGCCAAAATTAAAGGCCTCAAGGCAACTGAAAAGATAATGCCATTCTAAAGAGTCGAAAGCTTTTTTAAAGTCAATGAAAATCAAGATACCTGGAATATTCTTACTGTCTGTAAACTCCATTATATCGAAAATTGATCGAATAGTCTCACCAATATAGCGATCTTCAACATAACCTGTTTGATTATGATGTATGATATTCGGTAAACTTTCTTCAATCTTAAAGCAATCACTTTTGAAATTATTTTTGCATCCACGTTAATAAGAGAGATTGGCCTCCAATTTTCAATAAGAGTTCGATATTTATGTTGCTTTTCTATAAGAGTTATAATTGCTTTTCTTTGAGAGCTAGACATTTCGCCGTGGTTGAAACAGTTCCTCGCACATTCCATAAATGGATCATAAATTAATTCTCAGCAACTTTTGTAAAATTCTATTAGTATTCCATCATTACCAGGAGATTTGTTACTCTCAAAACTGTTAAGAATGGCTGTAATTTCTTCAACAAATATTTCTCCTTCACAGATTGTTTTTGTTCTTCTGATAATCTTGGTATATTCAAATTATTAAAAAATTCGTTTCCATTTTCTTTATCCTCATCTGTTACGTTTGATTGGTAAAAGCTATGGTAAAACCGTTTTTATTCGTTCAGTATCCCAAAAGGATCAGATGTAATGGCACCACTTATTTATAGTTTTCTTATGTTTTTTGACGTGATTACCCTTCTCTAAATTTAGAAAGTATTTTGTACTTCTCTCGCCATGCTCGTGCCATCGTGCCCTTGCGCGAATAATTACACACCCCTTGGTTTTTCCTCATAATAACTTTCTAGAGTTTCTTTCTTTTAGAGTATTTAGGTTAGAGTCGGAAGGGTCCTGTTCGAATTTTTTAGTTGCTTCCTCGTATACTTGTTGTAATTTTTTTCCATTGCAGATCTTTCTTTGGCTTTCTTTTTCGAGAACAAAACACCATGGTTCCGAATATTATACTTAATCCAATCCCAGATGCACCTTTTGTCTGATAAATTCTCGCTTCCTGTTGTTTTCCAAAGTGGAATATTTTGTTTTATTCTTCCAGATAATTCGGATCTTCAGAAGAGAGACGTTCATTTTCCAGAAGCCGGGCCCCTTTAAGTTTTGATTGGAGTCGGTTAAATTCAACTCAATTGCTGCATGATCAGTTTTTATAGCTGGAATGATCGGTTGTATTTACAAAATCCTGTAAGTTGTTTGATATCAGCCAGTAATCTAAACGACAGAAAATTGGTGGAGATTTTTGTCTCCAAGTGTAACTTCTAATTGCGATTTTTAATTCTCCAAACGTCAACAAGGCCCAATTCATTTTGGAAACATTCAATATTGTCTATAACCATTTTTCTAGGTACCATAACGCCACCTTTCTTATCCAGCTTAGAGTCAAGAGGACAGTTAAAATCACCTCCAATGATTACATTTCTTCACAATCTAAGTCTTCAAAAAGCGAAAAAAAAACTGACCTCAAATCATTGCCAAAAAGGCGAAAACAGTGCACTTCTACGAAAACGCACAAAACGCACGTTTGGGGCCGTGCGGAGCAAGTTTTGGCAAAATCTTACTTTCGAGCACACCAGATCTCAAAATCGTCGCACTGGCCACAAATCATCGCCAAAACGCGAAAAGAGTGCATTTCTATGAAAAATGCACAAAACGTACGTTTCGGGCCGTGCGGAGCAAGTTTTGGCAAAATCTCATTTTGAGCTCACCAGATCTCAAAATCGTCGTACTGACCTCAAATCATCGCAAAAAGCGAAAACAGTGCATTTCTATGAAAAATGCAAAAACGTACGTTTCGGGCCGTGCGGAGCAAGTTTTGGCAAAATCTCACTTTTGAGCTCACCAGATCTCAAAATCGTACTGACCAAATCATCGCAAAAAGCGAAAAGTGCATTTCTATGAAAAATGCACAAAACGTACGTTTCGGGCCGTGCGCAGCAAGTTTTGGCAAAATCTCACTTTTAGCTCACCAGATCTCAAAATCGTCGTACTGACCGCAAATCATCGCCAAAAGCGAAAACAGTGCATTTCTATGAAAAATGCAAAAACGTACGTTTCGGGCCGTGCGGAGCAAGTTTTGGCAAAATCTCACTTTTGAGCTCACCAGATCTCAAAATCGTCGTACTGGCCTCAAATCATCGCAAAAAGCGAAAACAGTGCATTTCTATGAAAAGTGCACAAAACGCACGTTTGGGGCCGTGCGGAGCAAGTTTTGGCAAAATCTTACTTTTGAGCACAGCACATCTCAAAATTGTCGTACTGGCCTCAAATCATCGCCAAAAAGCGAACACAGTGCATTTTCTATAAAAAATGCACAAAACGTACGTTTCGGGCCGTGCGCAGCAAGTTTTGGCAAAATCTCATTTTTGAGCACACCGATCTCAAAATCGTCGTACTGGCCTCAAATCATCACCAAAAAGCGAAAACAGTGCATTTCTATGAAAAGTGCACAAAACGAACGTTTGGGCCGTGCGGAGCAAGTTTTAGCAAAATCTCACTTTTGAGCACACCAGATCTCAAAATTGTCGTACTGACTTCAATCATCGCCAAAGAGCGGAAACAGTGCATTTCTATAAAAAATGAACAAAACGTTCGTTTCGGGCAATGCGGAGCAAGTTTTGGCAAAATCCTGCGTTTGAGCACACCAGATCTCAAAATCGTCATACTGACTTCAAATCATCGGCAAAAAGCGAAAACAGTGCATTATTATATCTGTAAGGTAGTGTACTCTATTATTTTCAAAGAAGACGGAATTGCGCGCCTACGACCTGTCCATGTAAGAAAATTAGCTTTCTCAACTATGTTATTAATTACATTAAAGGATTCTATATTGTCGAGATTGAACAAGAGATCTTTAATGATACGTACCCCCGAGTCATAATAAGATTTATAAAAAACTGGTTTTTGCATCTATTCTTATATCTTTGTTATTCCAAATTATACAGAGCCGTTTTTTATTAGCTAAAAAGAGATTCGAAATTCTAACCAACATTCTGAAAGTTCTCTGTAGAAAACTGAGTTAATTGAAAGATAGTCCCTTGCATAATTACATTTAAAAAGCAAAAGACCACCACCAACCTTTCAATATCTGTCATTTTAATGCCACCGTCTTCAAAACTGTTCATTGAAGAGAGCCTTGATACTTTATCCTTTCCATTCCATAAAAAGGAGAAAATCAAGCTGTCTACTTGTTTGATGATTTTACTTGGAGGTGAAAGAAACGAAGATATAAAAACTAGTTTTGGAAGAAGTAATGACTTGATTATAGTTACTTTACCATAAATGGACAGTCCTCTTGATGACCATATATTTGTCAGCTGCTTTATGCTGTCAACCTTCTCTTGAAAGTTTGTTTCGTAAAATAATGATAGGTCATATGTAAAAAAGGTTCTAAAGCTTAAATGGGTTCACTTGGCCATTTAATACCAAACGGTTTTTCGTCTTTTCTTTTAAGCGAACCAATCCACATTCCTTCTGTTTTAGAACTATGTATCTCCAACCCACACAAGTTCTTAAATACTTCTAGTTCTTCAAATAGCGTTTTTGCAGAATTTTCAACAGACAGGTTGCTGTGGTATCGTCTGCGTATTGCAATAGCTTGGCTTCATAATTTCCTATTTTAATTTTTTTGATATCAACATTTTGACAAATGGAGATTGCTAAGCTTTCAACAGCTAAGATAAAGAGGTAGGGGGACAAGGGATCACCCTGCCTCACACCACGTTCTAAATTAAAATAGTCTGATGCCATTCCATTATTTATTACACAGCTTTGAATATTTGTATAAAACATTTTGAGCCAATTTATAAAATTGGGGCCAAAATTAAAGGCCTCAAGGCAACTGAAAAGATAATGCCATTCTAAAGAGTCGAAAGCTTTTTAAAGTCAATGAAAATCAAGATACCTGGAATATTCTTACTGTCTGTAAACTCCATTATATCGAAAATTGATCGAATAGTCTCACCAATATAGCGATCTTCAACATAACCTGTTTGATTATGATGTATGATATTCGGTAAACTTTCTTCAATCTTAAAGCAATCACTTTTGAAATTATTTTTGCATCCACGTTAATAAGAGAGATTGGCCTCCAATTTTCAATAAGAGTTCGATATTTATGTTGCTTTTCTATAAGAGTTATAATTGCTTTTCTTTGAGAGCTAGACATTTCGCCGTGGTTGAAACAGTTCCTCGCACATTCCATAAATGGATCATAAATTAATTCTCAGCAACTTTTGTAAAATTATATTAGTATTCCATCATTACCAGGAGATTTGTTACTCTCAAAACTGTTAAGAATGGCTGTAATTTCTTCAACAAATATTTCTCCTTCACAGGATTGTTTTTGTTCTTCTGATAATCTTGGTATATTCAAATTATTAAAAAATTCGTTTCCATTTTCTTTATCCTCATCTGTTACGTTTGATTGGTAAAAGCTATGGTAAAACCGTTTTTATTCGTTCAGTATCCCAAAAGGATCAGATGTAATGGCACCACTTATTTATAGTTTTCTTATGTTTTTTGACGTGATTACCCTTCTCTAAATTTAGAAAGTATTTTGTACTTCTCTCGCCATGCTCGTGCCATCGTGCCCTTGCGCGAATAATTACACACCCCTTGGTTTTTCCTCATAATAACTTTCTAGAGTTTCTTTCTTTTAGAGTATTTAGGTTAGAGTCGGAAGGGTCCTGTTCGAATTTTTTAGTTGCTTCCTCGTATACTTGTTGTAATTTTTTTCCATTGCAGATCTTTCTTTGGCTTTCTTTTTCGAGAACAAAACACCGTGGTTCCGAATATTATACTTAATCCAATCCCAGATGCACCTTTTGTCTGATAAATTCTCGCTTCCTGTTGTTTTCCAAAGTGGAATATTTTGTTTTATTCTTCCAGATAATTCGGATCTTCAGGAAGAGAGACGTTCATTTTCCAGAAGCCGGGCCCCTTTAAGTTTTGATTGGAGTCGGTTAAATTCAACTCAATTGCTGCATGATCAGTTTTTATAGCTGGAATGATCGGTTGTATTTACAAAATCCTGTAAGTTGTTTGATATCAGCCAGTAATCTAAACGACAGAAAATTGGTGGAGATTTTTGTCTCCAAGTGTAACTTCTAAATTGCGTATTTTTAATTCTCCAAACGTCAACAAGGCCCAATTCATTTTGGAAACATTCAATATTGTCTATAACCATTTTTCTAGGTACCATAACGCCACCTTTCTTATCCAGCTTAAAGTCAAGAGGACAGTTAAAATCACCTCCAATGATTACATTTCTTCACAATCTAAGTCTTCAAAAAGCGAAAAAAAAAACTGACCTCAAATCATTGCCAAAAGGCGAAAACAGTGCACTTCTACGAAAACGCACAAAACGCACGTTTGGGGCCGTGCGGAGCAAGTTTTGGCAAAATCTTACTTTCGAGCACACCAGATCTCAAAATCGTCGCACTGGCCACAAATCATCGCCAAAACGCGAAAAGAGTGCATTTCTATGAAAAATGCACAAAACGTACGTTTCGGGCCGTGCGGAGCAAGTTTTGGCAAAATCTCATTTTTGAGCTCACCAGATCTCAAAATCGTCGTACTGACCTCAAATCATCGCAAAAAAGCGAAAACAGTGCATTTCTATGAAAAATGCAAAAAACGTACGTTTCGGGCCGTGCGGAGCAAGTTTTGGCAAAATCTCATTTTTGAGCTCACCAGATCTCAAAATCATCGTACTGACCTCAAATCATCGCAAAAGAGCGAAAACAGTGCATTTCTATGAAAAATGCAAAAAACGTACGTTTCGGACCGTGCGCAGCAAGTTTTGGCAAAATCTCACTTTTAAGCTCAACAGATCTCAAAATCGTCGTACTGACCGCAAATCATCGCCCAAAAGCAAAAGCAGTGCATTTCTATGAAAAATGCAAAAAACGTACGTTTCGGGCCGTGCGGAGCAAGTTTTGGCAAAATCTCACTTTTGAGCTCACCAGATCTCAAAATCGTCGTACTGGCCTCAAATCATCGGCAAAAAGCGAAAACAGTGCATTTCTTTGAAAAGTGCACAAACCGCACGTTTGGGGCCGTGCGGAGCAAGTTTTGGCAAAATCTTACTTTTGAGCACAGCACATCTCAAAATTGTCGTACTGGCCTCAAATCATCGCCAAAAAGCGAACACAGTGCATTTCTATAAAAAATGCACAAAACGTACGTTTCGGGCCGTGCGCAGCAAGTTTTGGCAAAATCTCATTTTTGAGCACACCGGATCTCAAAATCGTCGTACTGGCCTCAAATCATCACCAAAAAGCGAAAACAGTGCATTTCTATGAAAAGTGCACAAAACGAACGTTTGGGCCGTGCGGAGCAAGTTTTAGCAAAATCTCACTTTGAGCACACCAGATCTCAAATCAAGTCGTACTGACTTCAATCATCGCCAAAGAGCGGAAACAGTGCATTTCTATAAAAAATGAACAAAACGTTCGTTTCGGGCAATGCGGAGCAAGTTTTGGCAAAATCCTGCGTTTGAGCACACCAGATCTCAAAATCGTCATACTGACTTCAAATCATCGGCAAAAAGCGAAAACAGTGCATTATGTATTATCTGTAAAGGTAGTGTACTCTATTATTTTCAAAGAAGACGGAATTGCGCGCCTACGACCTGTCCATGTAAGAAAATTAGCTTTCTCAACTATGTTATATAATTACATTAAAGGATTCTATATTGTCGAGATTGAACAAGAGATCTTTAATGATACGTACCCCCGAGTCATAATAAGATTTATAAAAAACTGGTTTTTGCATCTATTCTTATATCTTTGTTATTCCAAATTATACAGAGCCGTTTTTTATTAGCTAAAAAGAGATTTCGAAATTCTAACCAACATTCTGAAAGTTCTCTGTAGAAAACTGAGTTAATTGAAAGATAGTCCCTTGCATAATTACATTTAAAAACCAAAAGACCACCAACCAACCTTTCAATATCTGTCATTTTAATGCCACCGTCTTCAACTGTTCATTGAAGAGAGCCTTGTTACTTTATCCTTTCCATTCCATAAAAAGGAGAAAATCAAGCTGTCTACTTGTTTGATGATTTTACTTGGAGGTGAAAGAAACGAAGATATAAAAACTAGTTTTGGAAGAAGTAATGACTTGATTATAGTTACTTTACCATAAATGGACAGTCCTCTTGATGACCATAATTTGTCAGCTGCTTTATGCTGTCAACCTCTCTTGAAAGTTGTTTCGTAAAATAATGATAGGTCATATGTAAAAAAGGTTGCTAAAGCTTAAATGGGTTCACTTTGGCCATTTAATACCAAACGGTTTTTCGTCTTTTCTTTTAAGCGAACCAATCCACATTCCTTCTGTTTTAGAACTATGTATCTCCAACCCACACAAGTTTCTTAAATACTTCTAGTTCTTCAAATAGCGTTTTTGCAGAATTTTCAACAGACAGGGTTGCTGTGGTATCGACTGCGTATTGCAATAGCTTGGCTTCATAATTTCCTATTTTAATTTTTTGATATCAACATTTTGACAAATGGAGATTGCTAAGCTTTTCAACAGCTAAGATAAAGAGGTAGGGGGACAAGGGATCACCCTGCCTCACACCACGTTCTAAATTAAAATAGTCTGATGCCATTCCATTATTTATTACACAGCTTTGAATATTTGTATAAAACATTTTGAGCCAATTTATAAAATTGGGGCCAAAATTAAAGGCCTCAAGCAACTGAAAAGATAATGCCATTCTAAAGAGTCGAAAGCTTTTTTAAAGTCAATGAAAATCAAGATACCTGGAATATTCTTACTGTCTGTAAACCCATTATATCGAAAATTGATCGAATAGTCTCACCAATATAGCGATCTTCAACATAACACTGTTTGATTATGATGTATGATATTCGGTAAACTTTCTTCAATCTTAAAGCAATCACTTTTGAAATTATTTTTGCATCCACGTTAATAAGAGAGATTGGCCTCCAATTTTCAATAAGAGTTCGATATTTATGTTGCTTTTCTATAAGAGTTATAATTGCTTTTTCTTTGAGAGCTAGACATTTCGCCGTGGTTGAAACAGTTCCTCGCACATTCCATAAATGGATCATAAATTAATTCTCAGCAACTTTTGTAAAATTATATTAGTATTCCATCATTACCAGGAGATTTGTTACTCTCAAAACTGTTAAGAATGGCTGTAATTTCTTCAACAAATATTTCTCCTTCACAGGATTGTTTTTGTTCTTCTGATAATCTTGGTATATTCAAATTATTAAAAAATTCGTTTCCATTTTCTTTATCCTCATCTGTTACGTTTGATTGGTAAAAGCTATGGTAAAACCGTTTTTATTCGTTCAGTATCCCAAAAGGATCAGATGTAATGGCAACCACTTATTTATAGTTTTCTTATGTTTTTTGACGTGATTACCCTTCTCTAAATTTAGAAAGTATTTTGTACTTCTCTCGCCATGCTCGTGCCATCGTTGCCCTTGCGCGAATAATTACACACCCTTGGTTTTTCTCATAATAACTTTCTAGAGTTTCTTTTTTTAGAGTATTTAGGTTAGAGTCGGAAGGGTCCTGTTCGAATTTTTTAGTTGCTTCCTCGTATACTTGTTGTAATTTTTTTCCATTGCAGATCTTTCTTTGGCTTTCTTTTTCGAGAACAAAACACCGTGTTCCGAATATTATACTTAATCCAATCCCAGATGCACCTTTTGTCTGATAAATTCTCGCTTCCTGTTGTTTTCCAAAGTGGAATATTTTGTTTTATTCTTCCAGATAATTCGGATCTTCAGGAAGAGAGACGTTCATTTTCCAGAAGCCGGCCCCTTTAAGTTTTGATTGGAGTCGGTTAAATTCAACTCAATTGCTGCATGATCAGTTTTTTATAGCTGGAATGATCGGTTGTATTTACAAAATCCGTAAGTTGTTTGATATC
Organism: Cladopsammia gracilis; assembly: GCA_022457155.1. Taxonomy (NCBI): domain Eukaryota; kingdom Metazoa; phylum Cnidaria; class Anthozoa; order Scleractinia; family Dendrophylliidae; genus Cladopsammia; species Cladopsammia gracilis. The sequence goes on along the minus strand of JAJGOT010000805.1, from coordinate 220,899 downwards.
AGCCAGTAATCTAAACGACAGAAAATTGGTGGAGATTTTTGTCTCCAAGTGTAACTTCTAAATTGCGTATTTTTAATTCTCCAAACGTCAACAAGGCCCAATTCATTTTGGAAACATTCAATATTGTCTATAACCATTTTTCTAGGTACCATAACGCCACCTTTCTTATCCAGCTTAAAGTCAAGAGGACAGTTAAAATCACTCCAATGATTACATTTCTTCACAATCTAAGTCTTCAAAAAGCGAAAAAAAACTGACCTCAAATCATTGCCAAAAGGCGAAAACAGTGCACTTCTACGAAAACGCACAAAACGCACGTTTGGGGCCGTGCGGAGCAAGTTTTGGGCAAAATCTTACTTTCGAGCACACCAGATCTCAAAATCGTCGCACTGGCCACAAATCATCGCCAAAACGCGAAAAGAGTGCATTTCTATGAAAAATGCACAAAACGTACGTTTTCGGGCCGTGCGGAGCAAGTTTTGGCAAAATCTCATTTTTGAGCTCACCAGATCTCAAAATCGTCGTACTGACCTCAAATCATCGCAAAAAAGCGAAAACAGTGCATTTCTATGAAAAATGCAAAAAACGTACGTTTCGGGCCGTGCGGAGCAAGTTTTGGCAAAAATCTCATTTTTGAGCTCACCAGATCTCAAAATCATCGTACTGACCACAAATCATCGCAAAAGAGCGAAAACAGTGCATTCTATGAAAAATGCAAAAAACGTACGTTTCGGACCGTGCGCAGCAAGTTTTGGCAAAATCTCACTTTTAAGCTCAACAGATCTCAAATCGTCGTACTGACCGCAAATCATCGCCCAAAAGCAAAAGCAGTGCATTTCTATGAAAAAGCAAAAAACGTACGTTTCGGGCCGTGCGGAGCAAGTTTTGGCAAAATCTCACTTTTGAGCTCACCAGATCTCAAAATCGTCGTACTGGCCTCAAATCATCGGCAAAAAGCGAAAACAGTGCATTTTCTTTGAAAAGTGCACAAACCGCACGTTTGGGGCCGTGCGGAGCAAGTTTTGGCAAAATCTCATTTTTGAGCTCACCAGATCTCAAAATCGTCGTACTGACCTCAAATCATCGCAAAAAGGCGAAAACAGTGCATTTCTATGAAAAATGCAAAAAACGTACGTTTCGGGCCGTGCGGAGCAAGTTTTGGCAAAATCTCATTTTTGAGCTCACCAGATCTCAAAATCATCGTACTGACCACAAATCATCGCAAAAGAGCGAAAACAGTGCATTTCTATGAAAAATGCAAAAAACGTACGTTTCGGACCGTGCGCAGCAAGTTTTGGCAAAATCTCACTTTTAAGCTCAACAGATCTCAAAATCGTCGTACTGACCGCAAATCATCGCCCAAAAGCAAAAGCAGTGCATTTCTATGAAAAATGCAAAAAACGTACGTTTCGGGCCGTGCGGAGCAAGTTTTGGCAAAATCTCACTTTTGAGCTCACCAGATCTCAAAATCGTCGTACTGGCCTCAAATCATCGGCAAAAAGCGAAAACAGTGCATTTCTTTGAAAAGTGCACAAACCGCACGTTTGGGGCCGTGCGGAGCAAGTTTTGGCAAAATCTTACTTTTGAGCACAGCACATCTCAAAATTGTCGTACTGGCCTCAAATCATCGCCAAAAAGCGAACACAGTGCATTTCTATAAAAAATGCACAAAACGTACGTTTCGGGCCGTGCGCAGCAAGTTTTGGCAAAATCTCATTTTTGAGCACACCGGATCTCAAAATCGTCGTACTGGCCTCAAATCATCACCAAAAAGCGAAAACAGTGCATTTCTATGAAAAGTGCACAAAACGAACGTTTGGGGCCGTGCGGAGCAAGTTTTAGCAAAATCTCACTTTTGAGCACACCAGATCTCAAAATTGTCGTACTGACTTCAATCATCGCCAAAGAGCGGAAACAGTGCATTTCTATAAAAAATGAACAAAACGTTCGTTTCGGGCAATGCGGAGCAAGTTTTGGCAAAATCCTGCGTTTGAGCACACCAGATCTCAAAATCGTCATACTGACTTCAAATCATCGGCAAAAAGCGAAAACAGTGCATTATGTATTATCTGTAAAGGGAGTGTACTCTATTATTTTCAAAGAAGACGGAATTGCGCGCCTACGACCTGTCCATGTAAGAAAATTAGCTTTCTCAACTATGTTATTAATTACATTAAAGGATTCTATATTGTCGAGATTGAACAAGAGATCTTTAATGATACGTACCCCCGAGTCATAATAAGATTTATAAAAAACTGGTTTTTGCATCTATTCTTATATCTTTGTTATTCCAAATTATACAGAGCCGTTTTTTATTAGCTAAAAGGAGATTTCGAAATTCTAACCAACATTCTGAAAGTTCTCTGTAGAAAACTGAGTTAATTGAAAGATAGTCCCTTGCATAATTACATTTAAAAAGCAAAAGACCACCACCAACCTTTCAATATCTGTCATTTTAATGCCACCGTCTTCAAAACTGTTCATTGAAGAGAGCCTTGATACTTTATCCTTTCCATTCCATAAAAAGGAGAAAATCAAGCTGTCTACTTGTTTGATGATTTTACTTGGAGGTGAAAGAAACGAAGATATAAAAACTAGTTTTGGAAGAAGTAATGACTTGATTATAGTTACTTTACCATAAATGGACAGTCCTCTTGATGACCATATATTTGTCAGCTGCTTTATGCTGTCAACCTTCTCTTGAAAGTTTGTTTCGTAAAATAATGATAGGTCATATGTAAAAAAGGTTGCTAAAGCTTAAATGGGTTCACTTGGCCATTTAATACCAAACGGTTTTTCGTCTTTTCTTTTAAGCGAACCAATCCACATTCCTTCTGTTTTAGAACTATGTATCTCCAACCCACACAAGTTCTTAAATACTTCTAGTTCTTCAAATAGCGTTTTTGCAGAATTTTCAACAGACAGGGTTGCTGTGGTATCGTCTGCGTATTGCAATAGCTTGGCTTCATAATTTCCTATTTTAATTTTTTTGATATCAACATTTTGACAAATGGAGATTGCTAAGCTTTCAACAGCTAAGATAAAGAGGTAGGGGGACAAGGGATCACCCTGCCTCACACCACGTTCTAAATTAAAATAGTCTGATGCCATTCCATTATTTATTACACAGCTTTGAATATTTGTATAAAACATTTTGAGCCAATTTATAAAATTGGGGCCAAAATTAAAGGCCTCAAGGCAACTGAAAAGATAATGCCATTCTAAAGAGTCGAAAGCTTTTTTAAAGTCAATGAAAATCAAGATACCTGGAATATTCTTACTGTCTGTAAACTCCATTATATCGAAAATTGATCGAATAGTCTCACCAATATAGCGATCTTCAACATAACCTGTTTGATTATGATGTATGATATTCGGTAAACTTTCTTCAATCTTAAAGCAATCACTTTTGAAATTATTTTTGCATCCACGTTAATAAGAGAGATTGGCCTCCAATTTTCAATAAGAGTTCGATATTTATGTTGCTTTTCTATAAGAGTTATAATTGCTTTTCTTTGAGAGCTAGACATTTCGCCGTGGTTGAAACAGTTCCTCGCACATTCCATAAATGCATCATAAATTAATTCTCAGCAACTTTTGTAAAATTATATTAGTATTCCATCATTACCAGGAGATTTGTTACTCTCAAAACTGTTAAGAATGGCTGTAATTTCTTCAACAAATATTTCTCCTTCACAGGATTGTTTTTGTTCTTCTGATAATCTTGGTATATTCAAATTATTAAAAAATTCGTTTCCATTTTCTTTATCCTCATCTGTTACGTTTGATTGGTAAAAGCTATGGTAAAACCGTTTTTATTCGTTCAGTATCCCAAAAGGATCAGATGTAATGGCACCACTTATTTATAGTTTTCTTATGTTTTTTGACGTGATTACCCTTCTCTAAATTTAGAAAGTATTTTGTACTTCTCTCGCCATGCTCGTGCCATCGTGCCCTTGCGCGAATAATTACACACCCCTTGGTTTTTCCTCATAATAACTTTCTAGAGTTTCTTTCTTTTAGAGTATTTAGGTTAGAGTCGGAAGGGTCCTGTTCGAATTTTTTAGTTGCTTCCTCGTATACTTGTTGTAATTTTTTTCCATTGCAGATCTTTCTTTGGCTTTCTTTTTCGAGAACAAAACACCGTGGTTCCGAATATTATACTTAATCCAATCCCAGATGCACCTTTTGTCTGATAAATTCTCGCTTCCTGTTGTTTTCCAAAGTGGAATATTTTGTTTTATTCTTCCAGATAATTCGGATCTTCAGGAAGAGAGACGTTCATTTTCCAGAAGCCGGGCCCCTTTAAGTTTTGATTGGAGTCGGTTAAATTCAACTCAATTGCTGCATGATCAGTTTTTATAGCTGGAATGATCGGTTGTATTTACAAAATCCTGTAAGTTGTTTGATATCAGCCAGTAATCTAAACGACAGAAAATTGGTGGAGATTTTTGTCTCCAAGTGTAACTTCTAAATTGCGTATTTTTAATTCTCCAAACGTCAACAAGGCCCAATTCATTTTGGAAACATTCAATATTGTCTATAACCATTTTTCTAGGTACCATAACGCCACCTTTCTTATCCAGCTTAAAGTCAAGAGGACAGTTAAAATCACCTCCAATGATTACATTTCTTCACAATCTAAGTCTTCAAAAAGCGAAAAAAAACTGACCTCAAATCATTGCCAAAAGGCGAAAACAGTGCACTTCTACGAAAACGCACAAAACGCACGTTTGGGGCCGTGCGGAGCAAGTTTTGGCAAAATCTTACTTTCGAGCACACCAGATCTCAAAATCGTCGCACTGGCCACAAATCATCGCCAAAACGCGAAAAGAGTGCATTTCTATGAAAAATGCACAAAACGTACGTTTCGGGCCGTGCGGAGCAAGTTTTGGCAAAATCTCATTTTTGAGCTCACCAGATCTCAAAATCGTCGTACTGACCTCAAATCATCGCAAAAAAGCGAAAACAGTGCATTTCTATGAAAAATGCAAAAAACGTACGTTTCGGGCCGTGCGGAGCAAGTTTTGGCAAAATCTCATTTTTGAGCTCACCAGATCTCAAAATCATCGTACTGACCACAAATCATCGCAAAAGAGCGAAAACAGTGCATTTCTATGAAAAATGCAAAAAACGTACGTTTCGGACCGTGCGCAGCAAGTTTTGGCAAAATCTCACTTTTAAGCTCAACAGATCTCAAAATCGTCGTACTGACCGCAAATCATCGCCCAAAAGCAAAAGCAGTGCATTTCTATGAAAAATGCAAAAAACGTACGTTTCGGGCCGTGCGGAGCAAGTTTTGGCAAAATCTCACTTTTGAGCTCACCAGATCTCAAAATCGTCGTACTGGCCTCAAATCATCGGCAAAAAGCGAAAACAGTGCATTTCTTTGAAAAGTGCACAAACCGCACGTTTGGGGCCGTGCGGAGCAAGTTTTGGCAAAATCTTACTTTTGAGCACAGCACATCTCAAAATTGTCGTACTGGCCTCAAATCATCGCCAAAAAGCGAACACAGTGCATTTCTATAAATCAAAGGGCTCTTAAAGCCATCTCGTTAATGCGTTAGATTACAGCTAGATTTTTTTAAGGTGCAAGAAAGGAGAAGATTTAGAGAACGCGTGTTATATTTTTTTTTTAAAAAAAAAAGCTGTCAATTCATTGTGGAATTGAGACTAGAGGATAAGATTTTTCTGCGTTTTTTAATTAATTAGCTGAAAAATATGGTCTTGTTGTTATGTAGTATCAAGGTATTTGGTAAGTGTATTTAAGGAGTTGTCGTATGTTAATTCCTTCTATTGGTGCTCTCCGCTGGAGGCGGTTGACTTTTATTTATTTATTTATTTAGTTGTTTATTTATTTATATTTATTTTATTTACTTTATTTCAATTTAGAATTTGTTTTGTGTCGACGCAGAGAGAGGCCAATTGTGCATCAGGCGTTGGTATTTGCGCAGCAAGTTTTGGGCCAATATTAACGAAATATGAATTTAGTTGTTCACAGATGTCTTTCTTATTTGTATAACATTTATTGTTACGAAAAAGGTTGGTTATAGGGGGTGAGGTTTTCTTTTTCCTATTTATTATCGTGCCTATTAAGTTCCAAGTTGCCTTTAAACAGTTTTTATTTAAATTGAATTGAGAGGTAAAATAGTTTTTCTTAGCAGCCTATAATGGGGGTCATCGAGCATCCAAGAGAGTAAAATTGCTGCGAAGTTCTCAAAGCGACCATGTATTTGCCATGTTTGTTAACTTCCGTGCTCTACAATGCATGACGTATGTGTTAAAGTACATTTGCGTGACATGCGTAACAAAATGCGCAGTAGAAATGAGCGCGGAGTGTCGACTGCAAGTGCACCAGGTGTCCACAGGGATACATTTCCGTTCTGCTGAATAAGATAAACGTGGGTTCTGCGAATGAAATAAAGCTTATAATAAATAGAAACTAGCGTGAAGAGAACTAGCCTGTGTGCAGCCGTCTCCGATTTCCTCGCTCACAAAGGAAATATTACACGTCTGTGCGCAGGCTAGAAGAGAACACACTCCTTGATTCTTAGAGTAGTTGAACAGTATTATCCAGGCGGTTCGGAGCCGCCATTTTGAACTTTACCTTCGCGATACGCATGTTGTACAGCTAAATTTATGCCATTGGAGAGGCAGCGATGAAAAGTTGTTTCGGCCTTACTAGGATTCATTAGTGAGTAGAACATGAATGTTAAGTGCCTTTGCGGAGGCAAACCAGTAGGTTGGTTGAACTTAAAGAAGTAATTGGCAAGCATATTGATCCGAATATCCACTGATAAAATAAATCTTCAGAAACGATTGGCTAGTAGAGCTGCACAGGCCTACCAGGTTCCCAGGGTCTTCTCCGCTTTCCCTCGCTTTTAGAGCGGACTAGTATGTGTTCTTACCTAGGAGGTTTGAAAAGATGGAAACAGTGGGGTTGGTGTAATCACATTTGTTGCCTGCGTGTCAACCCTTTTCAATTTGCAGTTTAGTTGCAGTGGCTGCTTAATGAAGTCAGTTCTTGTTCTTCGGTGCTTAATGTCCGCTACAGGGTTTTGGCGGGTTTTTCCGTTTCACTGAGTTATGCGTTGTAAGATCTTGTGATACTAAGTTTTTGCTCTTATGTTTCCATATTTTTAGAATCGTCAAAGACTGACCAGTTTCGTGATGGGGCGTGGATTGCGATTGTAACGATAGCCATTCCTATTTGTCCTGTGAAGGCCTTGGAGCAATACATCGCAGCTGCGTATATTGATCTCTCTGAAGATTTACCGCTGTTCAGAGCGATTGCCAGGGGATTAACTACATAAGAACGATGGAGTTTCTTATGGACGGTTTTAGAGAGTTTATAGACGTTTTGATTACCAGTGTTCATAGAATTTGAGCCGGAGGGTCCACTGCTGCAGCGAACGCTGGCATTCAAGATAGATTTTTTAAGGGTCGCGGTCGATGGGCGAGTTAAAATGCTAAAGATGGCTATGCTAAAGACAATATCTATCACAGCTGTCAGTTTCTCAGTCATTTAGGATTTCAAATTCTTGTAAAGTTTTGTTTCGATTGAGCTCGGCAAGTTGGAGACAATTGTTTATAAGTGGGGGATTTTTCTTCTGTCTTTTCGTAGCGAGCGGTATGGGGATTTTTTCATGCTATGGATGCTCGTTCGTTCTCTCCAAAGTTCTGTTTGTTGTCACTTCCCGTGTAACGATTTAGTTTGTTTTTACCTTAATAAATGGTGCGGACTCCAGTGAGCATGCGATGGTAAAAGGTGTTTATTGTTTTTTGTGTCCTTGCGTTTCGCACGGGTGTTATGAAATTTGGGAAATTTAGTAAACGGCTGTATTTAGTCATTTGAGAACTGTTAGTAGTCCGATGCTTGTACGATTATGTCATACCCATATTTTGGTGCTAAGAATATCCAAATTTAATACGCTTCGCGGGCGATTAAGTTTTCGGCTTGTAGAGATTCCGTCGTGTGGTTTTGTGGTTTTCATTTGTTGTCATGTCATGTATATGTATATGTTTGTATATGTTTTGTGAAGTTGAGTTTGGTTAATTGTGAAGATTCGAGAGTCGAGAGTACCTTGATTTCAATAGAGACACCAAAAGGTATGAGAAGCCGTTATTTTTGTATAAAAGTATATTTTCACTGAAATATAGAACAGCTATTTCATTTGAGTTGTGGATCAGATATGTCATCTGAGCCGTTCCGGAGCGTTTTTAACGATAAAATTTGACAGCTTTTTTTAAAAATGCACGTGGCGCTGCGATTTAGTTTAATGCTGTGAAAAGTGAAACTGAGATCGTTTATTGCGTTCTGGGCGGTGGGGGAGAGGGGGGGGGAGTGTTTTCGAGGGGAGTGTGGTTTTTGCGTTTCTTAGATCAGAATGGTTCCGGGTGATGTCTTCCAGGTTTGTTGTTTAACTGGTTCACTATATGGACTCCTTTTTCGCGCATTTCATTTGTCAGTGTCCCTTGGTTGTTTTCTTGCTGTGATGGGTATAGAGTCGTATAAAACGACGCAAAGCGACGTCAACCGACATCACTTTGCCGAACAATTTTGACAGAAAATTGTTGACAAGTCATCAAAGTGTAAAATCGCAAATATGCATTACATGCTTTTAACTCTAATTAGCACGCCATAAACACTTCCTATCTCCGATTACTAACCACAAAAGAGCCACTGTATTAAACTCGCCAAAAACTTATGAAATGAAAATACAATTTTTCTATACTCGACATATCTTACACAATACAAAATACTAAACGCGTTTTCCAAATATTACTCTCTAAAGTAACAACTCTAGAAATCGAATTAACAGCTTTTGAATAAAGACGGACCGCCTCTTAAGTTGATAAGATGTAACTATTTTAAATCAATAAACACACACGGAACGTCCAGTAATCTCTTTAAATACCAATTCATCTTCATTTAAACACAAATACCCGATTTATTATTTATCAAATCACCATAGAATATCGTTACAATTTCCAAGTGCTAAATAAATCTTACAGAACTGGCGGTTTTTCTTTATGCAAACAATATCGTTACACTGCTCTTAATAACGTCACTTATACAACGCCGCCAGTCTGCCTATCTGCACGCTATTTTCTTCTTTTTTTTTAAATCAATAAGATGTGGGCATTGGAGATTTGCGGTGTTACGGTGTTGCTCATTTTTTTATGCGGTGTTGCGGTGAATAAAATCCCAGCTTGCGGTGTTGCGGTGATCTCAAACTTTACGGTGTGCGATGTTTACACTTTACAGTCTGCGGTGTTCGGTGCAACAAAATTATCTGCGGTGTCGCCGTTTCCTGTTTGACTCTAAATTTAGCCTCTATATGTTATTTACTTCGCACTTAATTTTGAAAAGCAGGTACCATTATGTTAAATTTGTAACAAAAAACAGTACAATACTGTCTAGTTAATCTTCAATACTCTGCTGGTCGCCAATCCTAAGCCTTTTTCATGGTAACTTGACAAAAAGATATATTGCGGTGACGGTGTTTCGTCGACTTTTCTTGGGGCGATGCGGTGTTCCGTAATTTATTTTGCCGGTGTTGCGGCGATTCAGAGCGCCGTAATGTCTCCCTCCAATAATATGAGCACAAAATTAAATCAAATAAATTGCCACTTTTACACTCTATGTAGTTTACCATTGAAAGAAAACAAACTGCTCGTAGTCTAAACGAACATCTCTGTAACAGGCTATTGATTGTGTTCTAAAAATCAGATCTTTCTTACATCACCCACTACTCTCTCTCCCCCCCCCCCCCCTCGCTCCCTACACAGTAGGCAGCAGATACACTTGGACTACAATGGCTCGTGGAAGGCACGACGCACACGACACCTGTTTTCTAATCCTTAAGTATCTAACTAACCAATATTATATAGAGTTTAAAGAGAATTGAAGACTTATCATTGCGACAAAAATCATCTACCGATCTAACAACTAATAATTTTATTCACACGAAAGGACGAACAGTGGAAAGTCAAATTCATCGCATATTATTACTCATCATATCACTACAGCACCTGTGTTTTTAAACGCAAATCACTGTCAAATCTTATCATTAAAACCACTTTCCTTAGATGCCCTTCCGCTTTGCGGTGGCCACTCGTTTAGCGCTCCTCTGAAACGCATTAAAAAATAAAGTCTGTTGTGCAGGCTAGCCATTTGACTTTACAACAAACGCACAGTTTATTCTATTACAACTAGCAATTTGCCTTACCGTAGTTATCAAGTAATTATACTTACATGGAAACAATGTGCCGGATCCCTAATTGTTTTCGGTGATGGCGGAATGTTGTACAGTGTTCTATATGTGCTGTTCGCTACGAATTTCTACGCGCACCAACGACCTCAGAGCTAGAGGTCTAGCAACAAAATGGATTTCAAGCGATCCAATTTTACTTGAAATTGTTGAAAAATCGAAACGCGTTCTTACAATGTCTTATGTAGAATGGTTTACGTGATTTAGAATAGAATGTCGTAAGTTTTGGTCACCGGAGCGTTGCAGTTACATTCCTTTGGGAGAGCGGAGTTCGTTTTGTACAGTATATAGTGATGTTCGGGTCGATATGTTAAGGTTTTTGAGGTCATGGTCAGTCGTTAAATAGGGTATTATTTTTGGTAATTTTGGTTTTGTGATGGTTAGAAATTCTACAATTGTAGTGTGCGACTGAAATAGGAGTTAAAAGGAGTTTCAAAAATTTGGTTTTCTACTGTCAATAGACGTTATCTTTAAGTGTCGGCAGTATGGTCCTGTGGTCGCCGCTGTCTCTCGTCGGCTTTCACATGAAATGATGGACTATGACGGAGCGCGAAAGGCAAATTTATGTTCGAAGTATGATGAAGTTTTATTGCGTTTATACTTGTAGCCAAGGGTAGCTGTGATGCTGGTTATTCGTGAGAATACTGTATGTCTATTTCAGAGACATTGTTTTAAATGTTTGAGAAGCAGCATATGTTTGATAAAACAATGGGTAGGTCTGTGTTTTTATAAGCATAACGTTTAATTGGTAAGTTGAAAGAAAATGAAGATGATTTACAATTTGAAGAGATGAGTTGTCCGAAATAGCGTTTGAATGTAAAGGTTAGCAATATTGACAAATTGTTTAAGATTGGTTATTAAATGTTGTATGATCTGTAATATTTTGTTGAAACTTGTTTAATTGTGGGTGGGCCGAAATATCTACCTTTTCCGGTTTAGATTAGCGATGTCTGTCTTTCTGTTAAATGGAGTAATTAGGTAGTTGTGTATGGTTGTTGAAGGAATGATCTAATGCCGTTGTGGTGTCATCTGTTTCCTAACTATTAGGGATTAAATGGATCATTTTAAATTTTAGAAATGAATTGGTTTTTATTTTATTGGTATTTGAAGTTAATTCTTGTTAAAAGTCTTAATATTTTTTGAGTGAGGGGGGGGGGGGGTTAAGGGTGGTGGATGAACTAAGAAAGATGTGATTTTTAGAAGAGAATAGCCTGTTACAGAAACGTTCGTTTACACTACGAGCAGTTTGTTTTCTTTAAGTGTTTCACTATATAGAATGTAAAAGTGGCAATTTATTTGATTTAATTTTACCGTCATGTTTTTGATTTTGGAAAAAAAGGATAGGAAATAGAGTGCAGATAGGCTTTCAGTGACACGGCGAGGTTTCGTGAGCCAAACGATTTAACGTGTGGTTGTCGGTCTTTTGTCCAATCTTTTATAATGTTTGTTTTGTACAAATGTGCATATTCTTTACGTTGCTTTCTGCCTATGTCAATATATGAAAATAATACCCAAATAATGCTTGGTCTGGTAGAATTTTCAACTCTGTGGTCTATTTGCTTTATAACACACTCAGCACCATTAGTAAGTCCATCACTTACATCAATATTAGTTGTTATATCATATTTTTCATTAGTTGCCAACGACACTACTGAATACAAACCCATTGTCTTTGTTGGATCATCTGGTATGTTACTTTTCACATATTTCTTTAGATCATTAGAAATATCGCCTATTATAATGTCAATAGCTTAAATCTCAATTTTATGACTTTTAGAAATATTGTAAATAGCATTGTTATGATTATCTACAGATGCATTTGTAGGACATAAATAGGAAATATTCATACCATATTTTTTATGTTTTGATTTTACATTAAGAACTCTTTGTTCTAAATTCGCAATATCATTTTTAGTATGTTTTCCCTCTCTCATACGATTAAGTAGCTCTGCAAATTTTTTGTCATCTTTTTGTCTCATTATTTCTATTAATTCAAACATGGTGAAGTTATCAGTCCAAATGTTGCTTGCTAACGCACTATAAGCCATTTGAGAGTTTTCAAAAATCCATTTATCAAAAACTGGCTTCAACTGGAAAAGATCTCCAACACATATTATGCTCATTCCACCAAATAGCTCTTTGGTTCCCATTATTTGTTGTAATCTCAAATTAAGAAAGTTGAACATACCACTTCCAACCATAGAAATTTCATCAATGAATACTACCTTTAGTTTTCTCAGTTGTGTCCTAATGGTATTAAGTCGATCAGGTTGTAGTGCACAGTATTGAAAACCTCTGTTCACCGGTAATTTGAATGTGGTATGCAATGTATTGCCTCTAATATGGAAAGCAGCTTTCCCAGTTGGAGCGGTTTTCGGCAAAACTTTAATATCATCTGGATTTTCTCCTGCAATACTATTCAAATATCTGATGAGTGCTTCATATAATGCATTAGTAACAGTACTTTTGCCAACTCCAGCACCTCCACTTAAAAACAATCTAAGTGGTTCATCTGTAGTTTTTATTGAATGCAAAACATGATAAAAAAACTGTTGTTGTTTTTCATTCAAAGAACGCACAAGTGTGTAGTAATCATCATCACACATTCGTTTCATAATAATTTCGTCTTCATCATTACTTCTAGGGAAAATACCCATATCGTCAAGCAAATCATATTGGCTATGCTGCTTATTTTTGCCAGGGTCAAAGCAACCAAACAATTCACTAGCTTTGTTTTCAATAGCACAGTCTTGCTCATTGATATGCTGAGTATTAGGAGTAACATTTTTAAAGCTGTCACATTCAATATTAAACATATCCTCCATTGCTTTATCCAGTATTTCAGAATGATATTCGTATTGGCACCTATTACAAATAATAATATCCTTCATTTCTTCAAACCGTTGTTGGTATGTTAGACAACCTGAAATCAAATCGATCTTTTCGTTTCGCCATGGTGTATAAAGCATAAGTTGTTCTCTACAATAGTTTTCTGGGTCTTTATCTTTATGGTACCTAACAGAACGGATAACTTTTGGTTTGTTTCGTTTAACTAGTTTGAAACCTCCTTTTAGTTTATATTCATTTTCTTTACATTCAACATTATCGACATTAAAATAAAGAGCATCGTCATCATTGTTGTCATCAAAATTATTTTCTGGTATGAACTCATCAGCTTGTGTTAATAATGGCTGATTCGTGTTTTTATCATTAAACTGATCCTTAACATAATTGAACCATGCAACATAGTCAGCTAAGCACATTTTATCTAATTGTTTTGGTCTCCTTTGGTAGCGTTTAATAATATTGTCTGATTCAATGTCATAAGAACTGTCTGGTAACTCTTTTAGCTTATTCAGTTTCTTTAATAAAAATGTTCTTTCATCTGGAGGTGATGTACTAATAAACTGAAATGAACGAGACGATTTTCGCATTGGCATTTGTAATACAAGATATGCAGCTTCTTGAGCACTTATTTCAACTGCATTTAAAAATTTGTTTCCAATATGCCTAACTCTATTTGTGATATCTTTGTTACCTGATTTAGCTTCTTCACATGCTTTTTCTAGTAGTCGGCTCATTCCTCTTTGACTTTTTGTAATATAAGAGAGTATATATGTAGCACATGCATAAGGATCTAGAACATACTGTATGTCCATATTTGCTCGCCAAGCTTTTAGTAAATCACGATTATAATTGTTAATTCTTATTTCTGATGGTGCCCTTTTTAAAAATAATGTGTCGCGTTTTAAGGTGTGTCTTATAGCTAAAATGTAACTTTCTTCAGTTAAGTGCAACTTCTTTAAGAATTCTTTGAAACTTATATTTTCGCCATATTTCATGCTATCAAGAATTTATTTTATTTTATCAGCATTTTCTTTTATATTGTTTTGGTTTGCTTCATCAAAATAACATTCCTCAAGAGGTGTTAAAATCATTGTTCTTGACATTGGTGGCAATGGAAAATTAAATCTGCATATCTTTTCACCAGCTCTTTTACAAGTTTTTGCATGCCTGTGCGTTTGTAAGTTAACAAGCTCTTCCATTTCATTGTCAATATCTGGTTTGACACAAGTGATATACTTATCAACGAAATTGACAATTTCTTCATTACAATTTTTCTTATACTGTGGAGCGTCGTTTACCCAAAATAAACCATGGATATGTGGACTTCCTCTTTGTTGGAATTCAACTCTATAAAAATAATCAGATATATCTCCTATTGGCATTACAGTGCTTTTCAAGACATCAGAAATAAACAAGTGCACCATATGGTCAAAGTTCCTTGCACATGTAACAGGATCTTTTTGTATTAGATTTGATTTTTGTTGCCATGTTAATTGTTCAATATCTTTATCACTGTACTCTTTTTTCTCTACAATCCTTCCTAAAGTTTTAAGAAGATGGGTCCATCTTGTTTCAGCAGCTGAAAAAGAACAAAACCATGTAGGGTTGCCTAGTTGACGAATCATTGCAAACAAGTCTTTTTTGCACTTTTCAAAGTAAGGTACACTTTCTCAATGAAATTGAAGCACTGTCTTGAATTTGTTTAATTTGCAATTTTTTAAGCTTATAAAAAATGCTTGGAACAGATTGGGCGGCTCTTCTATCTTGACACCTTAACTCCCACTTAACAACTGTACTATATGAAACAGCTATATTTCTTTCACTGTTATCAGGTCTTCTTTTTCCACAGAATATTGTTGGAAATGATAGATATTCAGAATTTTTGTCCATGAATATTCCTAATGGTTTATTTCCTTCTCCTGGTGCAAAAGAAATAATTCTGTCTCCGTATTCTGTTACATCTATTTCTTCTAGTAGTGTGTCTGTGACACCTGAAGGACGTTCTTCAATTTCACACCAGCCATCAGTCTCATTTTTTTCACTGCTTCCATTATTAAAATCAGTAACGGAAACACTATTTTCGCAATCTTCTATTTCATTGTCAACAATTTCATGCATTTCCAAATCTGGTATAGGTGTGTTATGGTTTTCAATAAACTCACTCCACTCTTTATTGTCACTGGATTGCACACTACTTATGTTATCTATCCATGTATTTTGCACTTCTATGCCTTCACTTTTAAATAAATCACTCGTCTCTACGAGATATTTAGCTGCTTTTAAAACTTTTATAGGTCTAACATTTTGAAACTGATAATGATGCTTGTAGCTCAAACGCCTTTTCAATTTTAATGGAATTGTCTGACATTCGTTTATAGGCCTTGGCAGAAAATGAACAGTTGAATTTACATCACTTGGTACATTGACAATATTTCCATGAATAGACAATTGTTCACCTCTTGGTAGTTCGCGGATTTGCATAAATGGAATACGAGGGGATATTAACCGTTCTTCTAATGGTGTAAGATTTAACAACTCAGGCTTATAAGGGAAAGTCATTTTATTTGCTTTAGAATAGACAGGCAATTTTCCCTGTTTTAGATTTGAGTCACAAGTTCTACAAATCCATTCAATATCATTAACACTTCCTACCCCAGTGACACAAGAATTAACAATATTTTGTGAACATATTTTGTATTTATTACTATTACATTTTACTACTGAACACTTAAACCACAACTGGTCACAACACGTACATATGTATTCTGGACCACATTTAATATTATTGTGAAATTGATTTATCATAAAACTTGCATTACTTTCCTTTTTCCCTGATTGTAATTGATGACTGTCAGTTCTTAAAGCACATTGTTTTTCTCCATTTTTAAGTTCAATTTCAGCAGCTACTGCAGTTTTATATAAATTGCTACCCCTTTTTTGGCTTTTTTAACATTTCTGTTTACTTCTATAATTACTTGTCTATTTTCTACATGCGCTTGTTTAGACGACGGTTCTTGAATTTTCTTTATCTCTTCTAACTTTTCTTCCCTGTTCTTTCTTTTTTTCAAGAATTTTTTTCCCTGTTTTACTTTACATTGTGCATCGCTTCTTTTAATTTTCATGTATTCTTTCATATAAACTCTACGTTTTTCATTTTTTCTTTTGCATTTTCTATTTTCGTTTTACATCAGCTCTTTTCAGTTTCATGTGTTCTTTATTATAAGCCCTACGTTTTTTGTTTTTATCTATTCCTCCTTTTTCTTCCGCATAAGCTCTTTTGTTTGTCATATAATCTCTCATATAAACTCTCTGTTTTCTCGTTCTATCACTTACTTTCTCTTGCAGTAAAGTAACACCAATATTTTCATTGTTTGCTAATTGACAACTTCTTTTTTCTACAGTAGACACATAATGAATTTCACCTATGTGCCCAATATAAATGTTTGTACAAGCTCTTGTGGCATTTACTGCTTCAACAAGAGTGACAGGAGCAAAAGTTTCATTTGATTCAACAATATAAATTGATAAATTGAGACAATTAGCCACAGCTTGAATGATAATCGCATCAGCCCATGTTCCTTGACATGACATATTATTCAAATATTCTTGCCAAGAGTGTTCAGTATTACTCTCTATAAACTGTTCTGGGTTATATACTAAATATTCAATGCCAAGACTACGTATATAAAAATGGTTCGTAGCATCGCCATACAATTGATGTGATACGGCACGAAAAAA
The DNA here is from genome assembly GCA_022457155.1 of Cladopsammia gracilis. NCBI lineage: Eukaryota > Metazoa > Cnidaria > Anthozoa > Scleractinia > Dendrophylliidae > Cladopsammia > Cladopsammia gracilis. The sequence continues at coordinate 204,040 of JAJGOT010000805.1, read as the reverse complement.
ACAATCGCCACCTCCTCCAACATCAAGAGCGATTCTATTTAATTCAGATAACCTACTTTCTAGTAGTAAAACTGAATCTATAGCACCTGAACCATTAAAAGCAACCATTACAAACAATTGATAATTTTGTTTAACGAAATAATAGATTTAAATATATTTTTTCTTGCTTTAAGTGTGCTATATTCTTTGCTAATAGAGCTACGTTGAGCGCTCGAAGGCAACTCTCTTGTGTCAGGATTTCAATGCAATCAAGCTACGTTGAGCACTCTAAGGTAACTCTCTTGTCCGCTTTAGGATTTCAATGTTATCAGTACGACACGCAATTGATATTCGTCTTCTTTTTATAGACTTTATACGCCAAGAACGTTTTCTCTCTCTTACTTGCCACTCAAACAATACATTGTCTTTTTGTCAAATAGAGACAAAATCTCTCTTAAAAAAATAAACACGCTGAAATCGCTTATAAAATGCTTCTTAAAATGCTTCCTTGATAACTTTTATAAACAAAATCAGGAACATTTTTACGTCTTTTGCGTACTGTTGCATAATCAAACTGTAATAGCAATGATTAATTGTTTTAAAATAGCACAAAACCGAAATCCATACTCTTGCATAATCAAACCGAAACATTTTTAGTTAGCTGAATAAGCAAAATCTACCCTCTCTTGCATACTATTGCATAATCATGACACCTAAATATTTAATAACTATTGGAAAAGCAGACAGTCAAAGATTACAACTCAAAAAGCGAACAAAAATACAGCGTGAGATTTCTCAGCTTCGTCGAAAAGTTGACTCGTTTTATTGCGTACTTTTAACGAGTTGACTTTAAACGAATCGTAAAATTAACTCTTTTCACGAGATTTCACTTTGACATTCGTTAAGCGACATAAAAAATCGCTCCTCGCTGTTCATCATACCGGGTAGACAACGTATAGCAGAACCCCGGAGGAGGACTCCATATGTGGTTGGGTGGAGGTGCTCGTCGTATCTTTTAGGGGTTAAAATTAGGGGATCTAGGTATCTTTTAGAATATATGATTAAAAAAAACTCATTTTCCCAGAAAATGGTATCTTTTAGTGTGTTGATAGCGAAAGACGAGTCGCTATTGCCTTCCGGTGTTCCTTCTGATGGTAGCTGGAATTCGACCCATGTATAGTCAGATCTATTTATTTCCAGCACTCTAGCCGCATCGCATTGTTCCATCGCATATTTGGTAAAAAAATGGTATCTTTTAGAGGTAAAATTCTGGTTGATAACGGCCACTTTGATATCTTTCAGGGTTTCACTTTTTTTCCTGACGAGCACCTCCGCTTGACGACTTATAGGAGTCCCCCCCCCCCCGGGAGCAGAATATTCTTACCAATTTTTCTTTTCACGATATTTCCGGTTGTCACTCGCTAAGCGACTTAAAAGGCAGAGCAAAATAGCATGTTCTTTTGAGAACAAGTCATATCTAGAATATTTGATGTCACTTTTAACGTGATTAGTAATAAGAGTGGTGTTAATTAGCTCCACGCAGCTATCAAATGTACTGAATAGGACAGCCTCTGACTAAGTTAAACTTCCCATATGACTAAAAAAAAAATTGCCGGATTGACCCCTTTCATAAAATAGAAGTCCGTATAAAGGTGAATATTTTAAGTTCGTTTACCTACAGGTTGCAACTAATTTGATTGAACCTGCACTTGGCACCGGTAGCATACGTGTTGTAGTATTGGCTGACCCGTGTACTTTCGCCTTTGTGCTATTTTAAAACAATTAATAATTGCTATTACAGTTTCATTATGTAACAGTACGCAAAAGACGCAAAAATTTAAGCCATTGAAGGCTTGCCGCAATTCCATTCAACCGTCATCATTATAAGCCAAAAAATCAACACAACTATGACATGTTTACCATACTATTGCACAATCAAACCGCTTGGCCAATCATAATGCAGAACGTAGCTAATACAGGAAATCGCCTGCTGCTGAGTTGACCTCTGATACGCTTGGTTAATTGCACGCTTACTTGTAACTCTAAAATTTTCTTTCCACCAGTGATCGAGTGCATTGTTATTTAGAAGTTGCTGAAACCAATTCTGTGGTCGTGGAAATACCCAAGCCCTCCTTGGCGACGAGCAAGTTCGTGGCGAGCTCCTAAATGTAAATAAAACGCCGACAAACCTTGAAGATAGCGTAGTTGAAGGCGTCTTCTTCGGTGTCTTCTCGCAAAAAAAAAAATGCCGGATTGTTATATTTATCAAATGATAAGCAGGAGAATGACTGAAATTAAACTTACAAGATCTCGATTCGTGTCATCCATGTCGATCTGTACGTTTTCGCGCGTAAACTGCAGTGTCAGTGAACTCATATCTTATTATATTTTACCCTGGGGAGTCTTTTACTGTGTAATCGCATCCCCAAGGGTAAGATGAAACCTGAGATAAACCGAACCCAAGCCATAAACCCTTGGGAAGACCCCAAACCCAAGGTGTGTGTAACCACAACTCAATAGAAAAAAACGCAAAGTTCATGCTATTTTGCTCTGCCATACCGCTCATATTAACACACAAACTTTCCTGTCCCATTTAACTTTCTTATAACCTCTCCATTAGTAAAATACACCGTGAAATTCTCAAACTACGTTTCCCAAGAAAACGCATTTAACCTATTTTTACCCTTTTAAAGTAGCTATAATGGCTTTACGACAAATGATTGAAACTGATAGGTAACGTGAGATATCGAAATTTAAGAAGGACTAATACCTTTGCGGTAACGTAATGTGAGATATGACAAGTTCATCACAAGTTCTGACATCCCAATACCCTAGGGAAATTAACAATAGGTCCGGGGGTGCTCCCCAAACATTTTAGTGGCAGTATGTGACGCCCTTCTTGAAATCCTAACCGCTTTAACCAACCATATCCTCAATGCCCTAATATAGCTTCTATAAAGAAGGAACAAGAAACCCCCCCGGACAAAAGTCCACAAAATTTTGTTAACAACTTTTGTCCCTTTTTAGTACTCGACTTCGAAATCTCGCTTAATGCGCAAGCGCATTAACGAGATAAAAATGCACAAAACGTACGTTTCGGGCCGTGCGCAGCAAGTTTTGGCAAAATCTCATTTTTGAGCACACCGGATCTCAAAATCGTCGTACTGGCCTCAAATCATCACCAAAAAGCGAAAACAGTGCATTTCTATGAAAAGTGCACAAAACGAACGTTTGGGGCCGTGCGGAGCAAGTTTTAGCAAAATCTCACTTTTGAGCACACCAGATCTCAAAATTGTCGTACTGACTTCAATCATCGCCAAAGAGCGGAAACAGTGCATTTCTATAAAAAATGAACAAAACGTTCGTTTCGGGCAATGCGGAGCAAGTTTTGGCAAAATCCTGCGTTTGAGCACACCAGATCTCAAAATCGTCATACTGACTTCAAATCATCGGCAAAAAGCGAAAACAGTGCATTATGTATTATCTGTAAAGGTAGTGTACTCTATTATTTTCAAAGAAGACGGAATTGCGCGCCTACGACCTGTCCATGTAAGAAAATTAGCTTTCTCAACTATGTTATTAATTACATTAAAGGATTCTATATTGTCGAGATTGAACAAGAGATCTTTAATGATACGTACCCCCGAGTCATAATAAGATTTATAAAAAACTGGTTTTTGCATCTATTCTTATATCTTTGTTATTCCAAATTATACAGAGCCGTTTTTTATTAGCTAAAAAGAGATTTCGAAATTCTAACCAACATTCTGAAAGTTCTCTGTAGAAAACTGAGTTCATTGAAAGATAGTCCCTTGCATAATTACATTTAAAAAGCAAAAGACCACCACCAACCTTTCAATATCTGTCATTTTAATGCCACCGTCTTCAAAACTGTTCATTGAAGAGAGCCTTGATACTTTATCCTTTCCATTCCATAAAAAGGAGAAAATCAAGCTGTCTACTTGTTTGATGATTTTACTTGGAGGTGAAAGAAACGAAGATATAAAAACTAGTTTTGGAAGAAGTAATGACTTGATTATAGTTACTTTACCATAAATGGACAGTCCTCTTGATGACCATATATTTGTCAGCTGCTTTATGCTGTCAACCTTCTCTTGAAAGTTTGTTTCGTAAAATAATGATAGGTCATATGTAAAAAAGGTTGCTAAAGCTTAAATGGGTTCACTTGGCCATTTAATACCAAACGGTTTTTCGTCTTTTCTTTTAAGCGAACCAATCCACATTCCTTCTGTTTTAGAACTATGTATCTCCAACCCACACAAGTTCTTAAATACTTCTAGTTCTTCAAATAGCGTTTTTGCAGAATTTTCAACAGACAGGGTTGCTGTGGTATCGTCTGCGTATTGCAATAGCTTGGCTTCATAATTTCCTATTTTAATTTTTTTGATATCAACATTTTGACAAATGGAGATTGCTAAGCTTTCAACAGCTAAGATAAAGAGGTAGGGGGACAAGGGATCACCCTGCCTCACACCACGTTCTAAATTAAAATAGTCTGATGCCATTCCATTATTTATTACACAGCTTTGAATATTTGTATAAAACATTTTGAGCCAATTTATAAAATTGGGGCCAAAATTAAAGGCCTCAAGGCAACTGAAAAGATAATGCCATTCTAAAGAGTCGAAAGCTTTTTTAAAGTCAATGAAAATCAAGATACCTGGAATATTCTTACTGTCTGTAAACTCCATTATATCGAAAATTGATCGAATAGTCTCACCAATATAGCGATCTTCAACATAACCTGTTTGATTATGATGTATGATATTCGGTAAACTTTCTTCAATCTTAAAGCAATCACTTTTGAAATTATTTTTGCATCCACGTTAATAAGAGAGATTGGCCTCCAATTTTCAATAAGAGTTCGATATTTATGTTGCTTTTCTATAAGAGTTATAATTGCTTTTCTTTGAGAGCTAGACATTTCGCCGTGGTTGAAACAGTTCCTCGCACATTCCATAAGTGCATCATAAATTAATTCTCAGCAACTTTTGTAAAATTATATTAGTATTCCATCATTACCAGGAGATTTGTTACTCTCAAAACTGTTAAGAATGGCTGTAATTTCTTCAACAAATATTTCTCCTTCACAGGATTGTTTTTGTTCTTCTGATAATCTTGGTATATTCAAATTATTAAAAAATTCGTTTCCATTTTCTTTATCCTCATCTGTTACGTTTGATTGGTAAAAGCTATGGTAAAACCGTTTTTATTCGTTCAGTATCCCAAAAGGATCAGATGTAATGGCACCACTTATTTATAGTTTTCTTATGTTTTTTGACGTGATTACCCTTCTCTAAATTTAGAAAGTATTTTGTACTTCTCTCGCCATGCTCGTGCCATCGTGCCCTTGCGCGAATAATTACACACCCCTTGGTTTTTCCTCATAATAACTTTCTAGAGTTTCTTTCTTTTAGAGTATTTAGGTTAGAGTCGGAAGGGTCCTGTTCGAATTTTTTAGTTGCTTCCTCGTATACTTGTTGTAATTTTTTTCCATTGCAGATCTTTCTTTGGCTTTCTTTTTCGAGAACAAAACACCGTGGTTCCGAATATTATACTTAATCCAATCCCAGATGCACCTTTTGTCTGATAAATTCTCGCTTCCTGTTGTTTTCCAAAGTGGAATATTTTGTTTTATTCTTCCAGATAATTCGGATCTTCAGGAAGAGAGACGTTCATTTTCCAGAAGCCGGGCCCCTTTAAGTTTTGATTGGAGTCGGTTAAATTCAACTCAATTGCTGCATGATCAGTTTTTATAGCTGGAATGATCGGTTGTATTTACAAAATCCTGTAAGTTGTTTGATATCAGCCAGTAATCTAAACGACAGAAAATTGGTGGAGATTTTTGTCTCCAAGTGTAACTTCTAAATTGCGTATTTTTAATTCTCCAAACGTCAACAAGGCCCAATTCATTTTGGAAACATTCAATATTGTCTATAACCATTTTTCTAGGTACCATAACGCCACCTTTCTTATCCAGCTTAAAGTCAAGAGGACAGTTAAAATCACCTCCAATGATTACATTTCTTCACAATCTAAGTCTTCAAAAAGCGAAAAAAAACTGACCTCAAATCATTGCCAAAAGGCGAAAACAGTGCACTTCTACGAAAACGCACAAAACGCACGTTTGGGGCCGTGCGGAGCAAGTTTTGGCAAAATCTTACTTTCGAGCACACCAGATCTCAAAATCGTCGCACTGGCCACAAATCATCGCCAAAACGCGAAAAGAGTGCATTTCTATGAAAAATGCACAAAACGTACGTTTCGGGCCGTGCGGAGCAAGTTTTGGCAAAATCTCATTTTTGAGCTCACCAGATCTCAAAATCGTCGTACTGACCTCAAATCATCGCAAAAAAGCGAAAACAGTGCATTTCTATGAAAAATGCAAAAAACGTACGTTTCGGGCCGTGCGGAGCAAGTTTTGGCAAAATCTCATTTTTGAGCTCACCAGATCTCAAAATCATCGTACTGACCACAAATCATCGCAAAAGAGCGAAAACAGTGCATTTCTATGAAAAATGCAAAAAACGTACGTTTCGGACCGTGCGCAGCAAGTTTTGGCAAAATCTCACTTTTAAGCTCAACAGATCTCAAAATCGTCGTACTGACCGCAAATCATCGCCCAAAAGCAAAAGCAGTGCATTTCTATGAAAAATGCAAAAAACGTACGTTTCGGGCCGTGCGGAGCAAGTTTTGGCAAAATCTCACTTTTGAGCTCACCAGATCTCAAAATCGTCGTACTGGCCTCAAATCATCGGCAAAAAGCGAAAACAGTGCATTTCTTTGAAAAGTGCACAAACCGCACGTTTGGGGCCGTGCGGAGCAAGTTTTGGCAAAATCTTACTTTTGAGCACAGCACATCTCAAAATTGTCGTACTGGCCTCAAATCATCGCCAAAAAGCGAACACAGTGCATTTCTATAAAAAATGCACAAAACGTACGTTTCGGGCCGTGCGCAGCAAGTTTTGGCAAAATCTCATTTTTGAGCACACCGGATCTCAAAATCGTCGTACTGGCCTCAAATCATCACCAAAAAGCGAAAACAGTGCATTTCTATGAAAAGTGCACAAAACGAACGTTTGGGGCCGTGCGGAGCAAGTTTTAGCAAAATCTCACTTTTGAGCACACCAGATCTCAAAATTGTCGTACTGACTTCAATCATCGCCAAAGAGCGGAAACAGTGCATTTCTATAAAAAATGAACAAAACGTTCGTTTCGGGCAATGCGGAGCAAGTTTTGGCAAAATCCTGCGTTTGAGCACACCAGATCTCAAAATCGTCATACTGACTTCAAATCATCGGCAAAAAGCGAAAACAGTGCATTATGTATTATCTGTAAAGGTAGTGTACTCTATTATTTTCAAAGAAGACGGAATTGCGCGCCTACGACCTGTCCATGTAAGAAAATTAGCTTTCTCAACTATGTTATTAATTACATTAAAGGATTCTATATTGTCGAGATTGAACAAGAGATCTTTAATGATACGTACCCCCGAGTCATAATAAGATTTATAAAAAACTGGTTTTTGCATCTATTCTTATATCTTTGTTATTCCAAATTATACAGAGCCGTTTTTTATTAGCTAAAAAGAGATTTCGAAATTCTAACCAACATTCTGAAAGTTCTCTGTAGAAAACTGAGTTAATTGAAAGATAGTCCCTTGCATAATTACATTTAAAAAGCAAAAGACCACCACCAACCTTTCAATATCTGTCATTTTAATGCCACCGTCTTCAAAACTGTTCATTGAAGAGAGCCTTGATACTTTATCCTTTCCATTCCATAAAAAGGAGAAAATCAAGCTGTCTACTTGTTTGATGATTTTACTTGGAGGTGAAAGAAACGAAGATATAAAAACTAGTTTTGGAAGAAGTAATGACTTGATTATAGTTACTTTACCATAAATGGACAGTCCTCTTGATGACCATATATTTGTCAGCTGCTTTATGCTGTCAACCTTCTCTTGAAAGTTTGTTTCGTAAAATAATGATAGGTCATATGTAAAAAAGGTTGCTAAAGCTTAAATGGGTTCACTTGGCCATTTAATACCAAACGGTTTTTCGTCTTTTCTTTTAAGCGAACCAATCCACATTCCTTCTGTTTTAGAACTATGTATCTCCAACCCACACAAGTTCTTAAATACTTCTAGTTCTTCAAATAGCGTTTTTGCAGAATTTTCAACAGACAGGGTTGCTGTGGTATCGTCTGCGTATTGCAATAGCTTGGCTTCATAATTTCCTATTTTAATTTTTTTGATATCAACATTTTGACAAATGGAGATTGCTAAGCTTTCAACAGCTAAGATAAAGAGGTAGGGGGACAAGGGATCACCCTGCCTCACACCACGTTCTAAATTAAAATAGTCTGATGCCATTCCATTATTTATTACACAGCTTTGAATATTTGTATAAAACATTTTGAGCCAATTTATAAAATTGGGGCCAAAATTAAAGGCCTCAAGGCAACTGAAAAGATAATGCCATTCTAAAGAGTCGAAAGCTTTTTTAAAGTCAATGAAAATCAAGATACCTGGAATATTCTTACTGTCTGTAAACTCCATTATATCGAAAATTGATCGAATAGTCTCACCAATATAGCGATCTTCAACATAACCTGTTTGATTATGATGTATGATATTCGGTAAACTTTCTTCAATCTTAAAGCAATCACTTTTGAAATTATTTTTGCATCCACGTTAATAAGAGAGATTGGCCTCCAATTTTCAATAAGAGTTCGATATTTATGTTGCTTTTCTATAAGAGTTATAATTGCTTTTCTTTGAGAGCTAGACATTTCGCCGTGGTTGAAACAGTTCCTCGCACATTCCATAAATGGATCATAAATTAATTCTCAGCAACTTTTGTAAAATTATATTAGTATTCCATCATTACCAGGAGATTTGTTACTCTCAAAACTGTTAAGAATGGCTGTAATTTCTTCAACAAATATTTCTCCTTCACAGGATTGTTTTTGTTCTTCTGATAATCTTGGTATATTCAAATTATTAAAAAATTCGTTTCCATTTTCTTTATCCTCATCTGTTACGTTTGATTGGTAAAAGCTATGGTAAAACCGTTTTTATTCGTTCAGTATCCCAAAAGGATCAGATGTAATGGCACCACTTATTTATAGTTTTCTTATGTTTTTTGACGTGATTACCCTTCTCTAAATTTAGAAAGTATTTTGTACTTCTCTCGCCATGCTCGTGCCATCGTGCCCTTGCGCGAATAATTACACACCCCGTTGGTTTTTCCTCATAATAACTTTCTAGAGTTTCTTTCTTTTAGAGTATTTAGGTTAGAGTCGGAAGGGTCCTGTTCGAATTTTTTAGTTGCTTCCTCGTATACTTGTTGTAATTTTTTTCCATTGCAGATCTTTCTTTGGCTTTCTTTTTCGAGAACAAAACACCGTGGTTCCGAATATTATACTTAATCCAATCCCAGATGCACCTTTTGTCTGATAAATTCTCGCTTCCTGTTGTTTTCCAAAGTGGAATATTTTGTTTTATTCTTCCAGATAATTCGGATCTTCAGGAAGAGAGACGTTCATTTTCCAGAAGCCGGGCCCCTTTAAGTTTTGATTGGAGTCGGTTAAATTCAACTCAATTGCTGCATGATCAGTTTTTATAGCTGGAATGATCGGTTGTATTTACAAAATCCTGTAAGTTGTTTGATATCAGCCAGTAATCTAAACGACAGAAAATTGGTGGAGATTTTTGTCTCCAAGTGTAACTTCTAAATTGCGTATTTTTAATTCTCCAAACGTCAACAAGGCCCAATTCATTTTGGAAACATTCAATATTGTCTATAACCATTTTTCTAGGTACCATAACGCCACCTTTCTTATCCAGCTTAAAGTCAAGAGGACAGTTAAAATCACCTCCAATGATTACATTTCTTCACAATCTAAGTCTTCAAAAAGCGAAAAAAAACTGACCTCAAATCATTGCCAAAAGGCGAAAACAGTGCACTTCTACGAAAACGCACAAAACGCACGTTTGGGGCCGTGCGGAGCAAGTTTTGGCAAAATCTTACTTTCGAGCACACCAGATCTCAAAATCGTCGCACTGGCCACAAATCATCGCCAAAACGCGAAAAGAGTGCATTTCTATGAAAAATGCACAAAACGTACGTTTCGGGCCGTGCGGAGCAAGTTTTGGCAAAATCTCATTTTTGAGCTCACCAGATCTCAAAATCGTCGTACTGACCTCAAATCATCGCAAAAAAGCGAAAACAGTGCATTTCTATGAAAAATGCAAAAAACGTACGTTTCGGGCCGTGCGGAGCAAGTTTTGGCAAAATCTCATTTTTGAGCTCACCAGATCTCAAAATCATCGTACTGACCACAAATCATCGCAAAAGAGCGAAAACAGTGCATTTCTATGAAAAATGCAAAAAACGTACGTTTCGGACCGTGCGCAGCAAGTTTTGGCAAAATCTCACTTTTAAGCTCAACAGATCTCAAAATCGTCGTACTGACCGCAAATCATCGCCCAAAAGCAAAAGCAGTGCATTTCTATGAAAAATGCAAAAAACGTACGTTTCGGGCCGTGCGGAGCAAGTTTTGGCAAAATCTCACTTTTGAGCTCACCAGATCTCAAAATCGTCGTACTGGCCTCAAATCATCGGCAAAAAGCGAAAACAGTGCATTTCTTTGAAAAGTGCACAAACCGCACGTTTGGGGCCGTGCGGAGCAAGTTTTGGCAAAATCTTACTTTTGAGCACAGCACATCTCAAAATTGTCGTACTGGCCTCAAATCATCGCCAAAAAGCGAACACAGTGCATTTCTATAAAAAATGCACAAAACGTACGTTTCGGGCCGTGCGCAGCAAGTTTTGGCAAAATCTCATTTTTGAGCACACCGGATCTCAAAATCGTCGTACTGGCCTCAAATCATCACCAAAAAGCGAAAACAGTGCATTTCTATGAAAAGTGCACAAAACGAACGTTTGGGGCCGTGCGGAGCAAGTTTTAGCAAAATCTCACTTTTGAGCACACCAGATCTCAAAATTGTCGTACTGACTTCAATCATCGCCAAAGAGCGGAAACAGTGCATTTCTATAAAAAATGAACAAAACGTTCGTTTCGGGCAATGCGGAGCAAGTTTTGGCAAAATCCTGCGTTTGAGCACACCAGATCTCAAAATCGTCATACTGACTTCAAATCATCGGCAAAAAGCGAAAACAGTGCATTATGTATTATCTGTAAAGGTAGTGTACTCTATTATTTTCAAAGAAGACGGAATTGCGCGCCTACGACCTGTCCATGTAAGAAAATTAGCTTTCTCAACTATGTTATTAATTACATTAAAGGATTCTATATTGTCGAGATTGAACAAGAGATCTTTAATGATACGTACCCCCGAGTCATAATAAGATTTATAAAAAACTGGTTTTTGCATCTATTCTTATATCTTTGTTATTCCAAATTATACAGAGCCGTTTTTTATTAGCTAAAAAGAGATTTCGAAATTCTAACCAACATTCTGAAAGTTCTCTGTAGAAAACTGAGTTAATTGAAAGATAGTCCCTTGCATAATTACATTTAAAAAGCAAAAGACCACCACCAACCTTTCAATATCTGTCATTTTAATGCCACCGTCTTCAAAACTGTTCATTGAAGAGAGCCTTGATACTTTATCCTTTCCATTCCATAAAAAGGAGAAAATCAAGCTGTCTACTTGTTTGATGATTTTACTTGGAGGTGAAAGAAACGAAGATATAAAAACTAGTTTTGGAAGAAGTAATGACTTGATTATAGTTACTTTACCATAAATGGACAGTCCTCTTGATGACCATATATTTGTCAGCTGCTTTATGCTGTCAACCTTCTCTTGAAAGTTTGTTTCGTAAAATAATGATAGGTCATATGTAAAAAAGGTTGCTAAAGCTTAAATGGGTTCACTTGGCCATTTAATACCAAACGGTTTTTCGTCTTTTCTTTTAAGCGAACCAATCCACATTCCTTCTGTTTTAGAACTATGTATCTCCAACCCACACAAGTTCTTAAATACTTCTAGTTCTTCAAATAGCGTTTTTGCAGAATTTTCAACAGACAGGGTTGCTGTGGTATCGTCTGCGTATTGCAATAGCTTGGCTTCATAATTTCCTATTTTAATTTTTTTGATATCAACATTTTGACAAATGGAGATTGCTAAGCTTTCAACAGCTAAGATAAAGAGGTAGGGGGACAAGGGATCACCCTGCCTCACACCACGTTCTAAATTAAAATAGTCTGATGCCATTCCATTATTTATTACACAGCTTTGAATATTTGTATAAAACATTTTGAGCCAATTTATAAAATTGGGGCCAAAATTAAAGGCCTCAAGGCAACTGAAAAGATAATGCCATTCTAAAGAGTCGAAAGCTTTTTTAAAGTCAATGAAAATCAAGATACCTGGAATATTCTTACTGTCTGTAAACTCCATTATATCGAAAATTGATCGAATAGTCTCACCAATATAGCGATCTTCAACATAACCTGTTTGATTATGATGTATGATATTCGGTAAACTTTCTTCAATCTTAAAGCAATCACTTTTGAAATTATTTTTGCATCCACGTTAATAAGAGAGATTGGCCTCCAATTTTCAATAAGAGTTCGATATTTATGTTGCTTTTCTATAAGAGTTATAATTGCTTTTCTTTGAGAGCTAGACATTTCGCCGTGGTTGAAACAGTTCCTCGCACATTCCATAAATGGATCATAAATTAATTCTCAGCAACTTTTGTAAAATTATATTAGTATTCCATCATTACCAGGAGATTTGTTACTCTCAAAACTGTTAAGAATGGCTGTAATTTCTTCAACAAATATTTCTCCTTCACAGGATTGTTTTTGTTCTTCTGATAATCTTGGTATATTCAAATTATTAAAAAATTCGTTTCCATTTTCTTTATCCTCATCTGTTACGTTTGATTGGTAAAAGCTATGGTAAAACCGTTTTTATTCGTTCAGTATCCCAAAAGGATCAGATGTAATGGCACCACTTATTTATAGTTTTCTTATGTTTTTTGACGTGATTACCCTTCTCTAAATTTAGAAAGTATTTTGTACTTCTCTCGCCATGCTCGTGCCATCGTGCCCTTGCGCGAATAATTACACACCCCTTGGTTTTTCCTCATAATAACTTTCTAGAGTTTCTTTCTTTTAGAGTATTTAGGTTAGAGTCGGAAGGGTCCTGTTCGAATTTTTTAGTTGCTTCCTCGTATACTTGTTGTAATTTTTTTCCATTGCAGATCTTTCTTTGGCTTTCTTTTTCGAGAACAAAACACCGTGGTTCCGAATATTATACTTAATCCAATCCCAGATGCACCTTTTGTCTGATAAATTCTCGCTTCCTGTTGTTTTCCAAAGTGGAATATTTTGTTTTATTCTTCCAGATAATTCGGATCTTCAGGAAGAGAGACGTTCATTTTCCAGAAGCCGGGCCCCTTTAAGTTTTGATTGGAGTCGGTTAAATTCAACTCAATTGCTGCATGATCAGTTTTTATAGCTGGAATGATCGGTTGTATTTACAAAATCCTGTAAGTTGTTTGATATCAGCCAGTAATCTAAACGACAGAAAATTGGTGGAGATTTTTGTCTCCAAGTGTAACTTCTAAATTGCGTATTTTTAATTCTCCAAACGTCAACAAGGCCCAATTCATTTTGGAAACATTCAATATTGTCTATAACCATTTTTCTAGGTACCATAACGCCACCTTTCTTATCCAGCTTAAAGTCAAGAGGACAGTTAAAATCACCTCCAATGATTACATTTCTTCACAATCTAAGTCTTCAAAAAGCGAAAAAAAACTGACCTCAAATCATTGCCAAAAGGCGAAAACAGTGCACTTCTACGAAAACGCACAAAACGCACGTTTGGGGCCGTGCGGAGCAAGTTTTGGCAAAATCTTACTTTCGAGCACACCAGATCTCAAAATCGTCGCACTGGCCACAAATCATCGCCAAAACGCGAAAAGAGTGCATTTCTATGAAAAATGCACAAAACGTACGTTTCGGGCCGTGCGGAGCAAGTTTTGGCAAAATCTCATTTTTGAGCTCACCAGATCTCAAAATCGTCGTACTGACCTCAAATCATCGCAAAAAAGCGAAAACAGTGCATTTCTATGAAAAATGCAAAAAACGTACGTTTCGGGCCGTGCGGAGCAAGTTTTGGCAAAATCTCATTTTTGAGCTCACCAGATCTCAAAATCATCGTACTGACCACAAATCATCGCAAAAGAGCGAAAACAGTGCATTTCTATGAAAAATGCAAAAAACGTACGTTTCGGACCGTGCGCAGCAAGTTTTGGCAAAATCTCACTTTTAAGCTCAACAGATCTCAAAATCGTCGTACTGACCGCAAATCATCGCCCAAAAGCAAAAGCAGTGCATTTCTATGAAAAATGCAAAAAACGTACGTTTCGGGCCGTGCGGAGCAAGTTTTGGCAAAATCTCACTTTTGAGCTCACCAGATCTCAAAATCGTCGTACTGGCCTCAAATCATCGGCAAAAAGCGAAAACAGTGCATTTCTTTGAAAAGTGCACAAACCGCACGTTTGGGGCCGTGCGGAGCAAGTTTTGGCAAAATCTTACTTTTGAGCACAGCACATCTCAAAATTGTCGTACTGGCCTCAAATCATCGCCAAAAAGCGAACACAGTGCATTTCTATAAAAAATGCACAAAACGTACGTTTCGGGCCGTGCGCAGCAAGTTTTGGCAAAATCTCATTTTTGAGCACACCGGATCTCAAAATCGTCGTACTGGCCTCAAATCATCACCAAAAAGCGAAAACAGTGCATTTCTATGAAAAGTGCACAAAACGAACGTTTGGGGCCGTGCGGAGCAAGTTTTAGCAAAATCTCACTTTTGAGCACACCAGATCTCAAAATTGTCGTACTGACTTCAATCATCGCCAAAGAGCGGAAACAGTGCATTTCTATAAAAAATGAACAAAACGTTCGTTTCGGGCAATGCGGAGCAAGTTTTGGCAAAATCCTGCGTTTGAGCACACCAGATCTCAAAATCGTCATACTGACTTCAAATCATCGGCAAAAAGCGAAAACAGTGCATTATGTATTATCTGTAAAGGTAGTGTACTCTATTATTTTCAAAGAAGACGGAATTGCGCGCCTACGACCTGTCCATGTAAGAAAATTAGCTTTCTCAACTATGTTATTAATTACATTAAAGGATTCTATATTGTCGAGATTGAACAAGAGATCTTTAATGATACGTACCCCCGAGTCATAATAAGATTTATAAAAAACTGGTTTTTGCATCTATTCTTATATCTTTGTTATTCCAAATTATACAGAGCCGTTTTTTATTAGCTAAAAAGAGATTTCGAAATTCTAACCAACATTCTGAAAGTTCTCTGTAGAAAACTGAGTTAATTGAAAGATAGTCCCTTGCATAATTACATTTAAAAAGCAAAAGACCACCACCAACCTTTCAATATCTGTCATTTTAATGCCACCGTCTTCAAAACTGTTCATTGAAGAGAGCCTTGTTACTTTATCCTTTCCATTCCATAAAAAGGAGAAAATCAAGCTGTCTACTTGTTTGATGATTTTACTTGGAGGTGAAAGAAACGAAGATATAAAAACTAGTTTTGGAAGAAGTAATGACTTGATTATAGTTACTTTACCATAAATGGACAGTCCTCTTGATGACCATATATTTGTCAGCTGCTTTATGCTGTCAACCTTCTCTTGAAAGTTTGTTTCGTAAAATAATGATAGGTCATATGTAAAAAAGGTTGCTAAAGCTTAAATGGGTTCACTTGGCCATTTAATACCAAACGGTTTTTCGTCTTTTCTTTTAAGCGAACCAATCCACATTCCTTCTGTTTTAGAACTATGTATCTCCAACCCACACAAGTTCTTAAATACTTCTAGTTCTTCAAATAGCGTTTTTGCAGAATTTTCAACAGACAGGGTTGCTGTGGTATCGTCTGCGTATTGCAATAGCTTGGCTTCATAATTTCCTATTTTAATTTTTTTGATATCAACATTTTGACAAATGGAGATTGCTAAGCTTTCAACAGCTAAGATAAAGAGGTAGGGGGACAAGGGATCACCCTGCCTCACACCACGTTCTAAATTAAAATAGTCTGATGCCATTCCATTATTTATTACACAGCTTTGAATATTTGTATAAAACATTTTGAGCCAATTTATAAAATTGGGGCCAAAATTAAAGGCCTCAAGGCAACTGAAAAGATAATGCCATTCTAAAGAGTCGAAAGCTTTTTTAAAGTCAATGAAAATCAAGATACCTGGAATATTCTTACTGTCTGTAAACTCCATTATATCGAAAATTGATCGAATAGTCTCACCAATATAGCGATCTTCAACATAACCTGTTTGATTATGATGTATGATATTCGGTAAACTTTCTTCAATCTTAAAGCAATCACTTTTGAAATTATTTTTGCATCCACGTTAATAAGAGAGATTGGCCTCCAATTTTCAATAAGAGTTCGATATTTATGTTGCTTTTCTATAAGAGTTATAATTGCTTTTCTTTGAGAGCTAGACATTTCGCCGTGGTTGAAACAGTTCCTCGCACATTCCATAAATGGATCATAAATTAATTCTCAGCAACTTTTGTAAAATTATATTAGTATTCCATCATTACCAGGAGATTTGTTACTCTCAAAACTGTTAAGAATGGCTGTAATTTCTTCAACAAATATTTCTCCTTCACAGGATTGTTTTTGTTCTTCTGATAATCTTGGTATATTCAAATTATTAAAAAATTCGTTTCCATTTTCTTTATCCTCATCTGTTACGTTTGATTGGTAAAAGCTATGGTAAAACCGTTTTTATTCGTTCAGTATCCCAAAAGGATCAGATGTAATGGCACCACTTATTTATAGTTTTCTTATGTTTTTTGACGTGATTACCCTTCTCTAAATTTAGAAAGTATTTTGTACTTCTCTCGCCATGCTCGTGCCATCGTGCCCTTGCGCGAATAATTACACACCCCTTGGTTTTTCCTCATAATAACTTTCTAGAGTTTCTTTCTTTTAGAGTATTTAGGTTAGAGTCGGAAGGGTCCTGTTCGAATTTTTTAGTTGCTTCCTCGTATACTTGTTGTAATTTTTTTTCCATTGCAGATCTTTCTTTGGCTTTCTTTTTCGAGAACAAAACACCGTGGTTCCGAATATTATACTTAATCCAATCCCAGATGCACCTTTTGTCTGATAAATTCTCGCTTCCTGTTGTTTTCCAAAGTGGAATATTTTGTTTTATTCTTCCAGATAATTCGGATCTTCAGGAAGAGAGACGTTCATTTTCCAGAAGCCGGGCCCCTTTAAGTTTTGATTGGAGTCGGTTAAATTCAACTCAATTGCTGCATGATCAGTTTTTATAGCTGGAATGATCGGTTGTATTTACAAAATCCTGTAAGTTGTTTGATATCAGCCAGTAATCTAAACGACAGAAAATTGGTGGAGATTTTTGTCTCCAAGTGTAACTTCTAAATTGCGTATTTTTAATTCTCCAAACGTCAACAAGGCCCAATTCATTTTGGAAACATTCAATATTGTCTATAACCATTTTTCTAGGTACCATAACGCCACCTTTCTTATCCAGCTTAAAGTCAAGAGGACAGTTAAAATCACCTCCAATGATTACATTTCTTCACAATCTAAGTCTTCAAAAAGCGAAAAAAAAACTGACCTCAAATCATTGCCAAAAGGCGAAAACAGTGCACTTCTACGAAAACGCACAAAACGCACGTTTGGGGCCGTGCGGAGCAAGTTTTGGCAAAATCTTACTTTCGAGCACACCAGATCTCAAAATCGTCGCACTGGCCACAAATCATCGCCAAAACGCGAAAAGAGTGCATTTCTATGAAAAATGCACAAAACGTACGTTTCGGGCCGTGCGGAGCAAGTTTTGGCAAAATCTCATTTTTGAGCTCACCAGATCTCAAAATCGTCGTACTGACCTCAAATCATCGCAAAAAAGCGAAAAACAGTGCATTTCTATGAAAAATGCAAAAAACGTACGTTTCGGGCCGTGCGGAGCAAGTTTTGGCAAAATCTCATTTTTGAGCTCACCAGATCTCAAAATCATCGTACTGACCACAAATCATCGCAAAAGAGCGAAAACAGTGCATTTCTATGAAAAATGCAAAAAACGTACGTTTCGGACCGTGCGCAGCAAGTTTTGGCAAAATCTCACTTTTAAGCTCAACAGATCTCAAAATCGTCGTACTGACCGCAAATCATCGCCCAAAAGCAAAAGCAGTGCATTTCTATGAAAAATGCAAAAAAACGTACGTTTCGGGCCGTGCGGAGCAAGTTTTGGCAAAATCTCACTTTTGAGCTCACCAGATCTCAAAATCGTCGTACTGGCCTCAAATCATCGGCAAAAAGCGAAAACAGTGCATTTCTTTGAAAAGTGCACAAACCGCACGTTTGGGGCCGTGCGGAGCAAGTTTTGGCAAAATCTTACTTTTGAGCACAGCACATCTCAAAATTGTCGTACTGGCCTCAAATCATCGCCAAAAAGCGAACACAGTGCATTTCTATAAAAAATGCACAAAACGTACGTTTCGGGCCGTGCGCAGCAAGTTTTGGCAAAATCTCATTTTTGAGCACACCGGATCTCAAAATCGTCGTACTGGCCTCAAATCATCACCAAAAAGCGAAAACAGTGCATTTCTATGAAAAGTGCACAAAACGAACGTTTGGGGCCGTGCGGAGCAAGTTTTAGCAAAATCTCACTTTTGAGCACACAGATCTCAAAATTGTCGTACTGACTTCAAATCATCGCCAAAAACCGAAACAGTGCATTTCTATGTAATGTGCACAAAACGTGCGTTTCGGACCGTACGGAGCAAGTTTTTGGCAAAATCTCACTTTTGAGCTCACCAGATCTCAAAATCGTCGTTCTGGTGTAAAATCATCGCGAAAACGCAAAATAGTGCATTTCTATGAAAATGCACAAAACGTGTGCTTTGGGCCGTGCGGAGTAAGTTTTGGCAAAATGTCACTTTTGAGCTCACCAGATCTCAAAATCGTCGTTCTGGTCTCAAATCATCGCCAAAGGCGAAACAGTGCATTTCTATGAAAAGTGCACAAAACGCACGTTTGGGGCCGTGCGGAGCAAGTTTTGGCAAAATCTCACTTTTGAGCTCACCAGATCTCAAAATCGTCGTCCTGACCTCAAATCATCGCCAAAAACCAAAACAGTGCATTTCTGTGAAAGATGCACAAAACGTACGTTTCGGGCCGTGCGGAGCAAGTTTCGCCAAAATCTCACTTTTGAGCTCACCAGATCTCAAAATCGTCCTTCTGGTGTCAAATCATCGCCAAAACGCAAAACAGTGCATTTCTATGAAAAATGCACAAAACGTGCGTTTCGGACCGTGCAGAGCAAGTTTTGGCAAAATCTCACTTTTGAGCTCACCAGATCTCAAAATCGTCGTCCTGACCTCAAATCATCGCAAAAAAGCGACAAAAGTGCATTTCTATCAAAAATGCAGAAAACGTACGTTTCGGGCCGCGCGGAGCAAGTTTTGCCAAAATCCCACTTTTGAGCTAACCAGATCTTAAAATCGTCGTCCTGACCTCAAATCATCGCAAAAAAACGAAACAGTGCATTTCTATGAAAAATGCACAAAACGTGCGTTTCGGGCCGTGCGGAGCAAGTTTTGGTAAAATCTCACTTTTGAGCCCACCAGATCTCAAAATCGTCGAACTGGTCTCAAATCATCGCCAAAAAGCGAAAACACTGCATTTCTATGAAAAGTGCACAAAACGTGCGTTTTGGGCCGTGCGGAGCAAGTTTTGGCAAAATTTCACTTTTGAGCTAACCAGATCTCAAAATCGTGGAACTGGTCTCAAATCATAGCCAAAAAGCGAAAACAGTGCATTTCTATGAAAAATGCAAAAAACGTACGTTTCGGACCGTGCGCAGCAAGTTTTGGCAAAATCTCACTTTTAAGCTCAACAGATCTCAAAATCGTCGTACTGGCCTCAAATCATCGCCAAAAAGCGAACAGAGTGCATTTCTATAAAAAATGCAAAAAACGTACGTTTCGGGCCGTGCGGAGCAAGTTTTGGCAAAATCTCAGTTTTGAGCTCACCAGATATCAAAATCGTCGTACTGGCCTCAAATCATCGGCAAAAAGCGAAAACAGTGCATTTCTTTGAAAAGTGCACAAACCGCACGTTTGGGGCCGTGCGGAGCAAGTTTTGGCAAAATCTCACTTTTGAGCACACCAGATCTCAAAATTGTCGTACTGACTTCAATCATCGCCAAAGAGCGAAAACAGTGCCATTCTATAAAAAAGGCACAAAACGTACGTTTCGGGCAGTGCGGAGCAAGTTTTGGCAAAATCCTCCTTTTGAGCACACCAGATCTCAAAATCGTCGTACTGACCGCAAATCATCGCCCAAAAGCAAAAACAGTGCATTTCTATGAAAAATGCAAAAAACGTACGTTTCGGGCAGTGCGGAGCAAGTTTTAGCAAAATCTCAGTTTTGAGCACACCAGATATCAAAATTGTCGTACTGACTTCAATCATCGGCAAAAAGCGAAAAAAGTGCATTATGTATTATCTGTAAAGGTAGTGTACTCTATTATTTTCAAAGAAGACGGAATTGCGCGCCTAAGACCTGTCCATGTAAGAAAATTAGCTTTCTCAACTATATTATTAATTACATTAAAGGATTCTATATTGTCGAGATTGAACAAGAGATCTTTAATGATACGTATCCCCGAGTCATAATAAGATTTATAAAAAACTGGTTTTTGCATCTATTCTTATATCTTTGTTATTCCAAATTATACAGAGCCGTTTTTTATTAGCTAAAAAGAGATTTCGAAATTCTAACCAACATTCTGAAAGTTCTCTGTAGAAAACTGAGTTAATTGATAGATAGTCCATTGCATAATTACATTTAAAAAGCAAAAGACCACCAACATTACGTAGGAGATGCAACAAGTAGAATTTCCACGTACTTTCGTTATCGCTGATAATACGTTTTAGCCAAGCTAATCGTACAGCTTTGACCAAGCTTTCAATAGCTGTCATTTTAATGCCACCGTCTTCAAAACTGTTCATTGAAGAGAGCCTTGTTACTTTATCCTTTCCATTCCATAAAAAGGAGAAAATCAAGCTGTCTACTTGTGTGATGATTTTACTTGGAGGTGAAAGAACCGAAGATATAAAAACTAGTTTTGGAAGAAGTAATGATTTGATTATAGTTACTTTACCATAAATGGACAGTCCTCTTGATGACCATATATTTGTCAGCTGCTTTATGCTGTCAAACTTCTCTTGAAAGTTTTTTTCGTAAAATAATGATAGGTCATATGTAAAAAAGGTTCCTAAAGCTTTAATGGGTTCACTTGGCCATTTAATACCAAACGGTTTTTCGTCTTTTCTTTTAAGAGAACCAATCCACATTCCTTATGTTTTAGAACTATGTATCTCCAACCCACACAAGTTCTTAAATACTTCTAGTTCTTCAAATAGCGTTTTTGCAGAATTTTCATCAGACAGGGTTGCTGTGGTATTTATCGTCTGCGTATTGCAATAGCTTGACTTCATAATTTCCTATTGTAATTCCTTTGATATACACATTTTGACGAATGAAGATTGCCAAGCTTTCAACAGCTAAGATAAAGAGGTAGGGGGACAAGGGATCACCATGCCTCACACCACGTTCTAAAGTAAAATAGTCTGATGCCATTCCATTATTTATTACACAGCTTTGAATATTTGTATAAAACATTTTGACCCAATTTATAAAATTGGGGCCAAAATTAAAGGCCTCATGGCAACTGAAAAGATAATGCCATTCTAAAGAGTCGAAAGCTTTTTTAAAGTCAATGAAAATCAAGATACCCGGAATATTCTTACTGTCTTTTTTTTTTTTGTATTTTATTAGTTTTTTTATTCATAATACAGATATATCATTATAACCTATAAGTGTACTACCCACCCCAGTGACATCCCATACAAGTTGAATTCCCACCCACGTTTAACCTGCCCCTCCCGACCTTACCAAGTACTATGCTCCCTCCCCTCACACTACTCACCATCGTAACTCCCCTATCATATGCATCCCCTGCTGCCCTTAGTATTTATACACATAGATCGCAAACCCCGTTCAAGCCCACCTTTTTAAACTAATCCCCACCTCAACATACACCTTAACAGACACACATTGAACACAAGACACACTAAGCGCTAAAATAAATAACCAAGAAGAATCTAAATTAATTATGATAATAGCAAAATTTAAACTATAGAAGATGCATGTTTCAAACCGTTATCACTCGAAACCACACTTGTCCCATTTCGAAGCATGGACTCGCCTTTTCCCTTTTAATTTAAAAATATGGCCCTCCAACAAATAGACTGATTTGATTGTTACCAAAAGAATTCGGAAGGACGGTTTAGAGTTGTTGATCCTACAGTAATATATATATTGCTTTCCGATAAGTATAAGGTGATTTACCAACTCGAAATCGTCCTTCCTTTGCCAGTCACCAAATATTATATCTACATTGGAGAGCGTTTCAACTTTAATATTTTGGTTGTTGCACCAGGATATAAGATCCTCCCACATTGTTGCAGTGAATTGGCAAGTCACCAAAAGATGCTCAAGGGATTCGTCCGTTGTTCCACAAAAAGAGCAGGCTGAAGAATCTATTTTACCTATTCTCTTTAAATATGTATTCGTTGCTAAATACCGATTTAAAATTTTGTATTGAAATTCTCGCGATTTAGTGTCCAAAGCAACTTTGAACGGTAAGCTATAAATTTCCTTCCAGTCCAAATGAACGGTGTTAAAGTTTTCATTATACCTAAGTTGTGCCGTTGGTGGCGTGACAAACTGAGAGATCAATTCCTCGTAGACACCTTTGGATATCACCTTGTCAATAGAGACTTTATGATTATTTAGAACCAAATGGATTTGATCATCAAGGATAAACATTTGCTTGTTTGAGTACCCGTAACTTTTTAAAGACCGTCGCCATGGTGCAGGGATGGCATCAATTAAGGATATCAGATCAAAGACATCTTTCGGAGAAAATTCCCACTGGCGTACTAGATTGCATTTAGTGATCAGTTGGTTACTTTCAGTGATCAAGTCCCCTACTCTGAAGATTCCCTTACCAGCTAGTCTTGGATTAAAAACTGATTTGCCATCAATGCAGATATTTTTGTTGTTCCAAATCACAGTGTTACATATTTCCTGATGGGAAAGCTCAAGTTCACATTTATTTGCAGCCGCGGAACATAGTGTGAAGCACTGAAGGCATTCCCGATAAAAAGTTGGAATACTTATCGAGAGTTTCTTAATATAAAAATTACAACAGAAAATAATTTTTCCACCAACAGGTTCCAAATAGTGTGATAGGATGGTTTTCCATGCACGAGGTTCTTTATCAACAAATCGTTTGCAAACCATTATTCTTTGAGTTTTAATAATAGACTCCAAATGCGGGGCTTTCAGGCCACCGTCAATAGTATCACTTATTAGCGACGTTCGTTTTACTTTGTCTTTGCCTTTCCATATAAAATTATAGATAATCTTATTGGCTTCAGTTATTACTTCCTTGTCAATACAAATTGAACCAGCTCGGTACATCAACATCGGAATTGCAAACGTTTTTACAATCTGGATGCGTCCGAAAACTGTTAAATTTCTCCACTTCCACAACTGGAGTTTCTTTTTAATGGAACTTATTATTTCTATGAAATTAAGTTTCTTTCTCAGATAGCGATTGTAAGTGAAATGCACTCCTAGAATTTTAACCGCATCCTTTACTTCAAGGTTCACCACATGATCTTGAATGCAGACTTCACCCGAATTGCCTAGAAGAAAAATTTCTGTTTTTTCTAAGTTGATGGTGAGTCCTGTACAATCCCCAAACTTAGAAACCACGTCGAAAAATGTACTAAAAGATTCGTCATTTCCCAGAAACGCAGTTAAATCATCCGCAAAGAGCTCGATTTTAATTTCAGTCCCGTTCACACTGATTCCTTTAATATAGTCATTATCACGTATACTTATAGCTAAAAGTTCCAGAACTATAATGAACAAATAAGGAGAGAGCGGATCTCCTTGTCTTACTCCTCTTTGTATTTCAAAGGGACCAGTTGAAAACCCATTGTTAAGTACACAGCTTGAAATATTGTGGTAGAACGTATGTACCCATTGTATAAATGAAGGACCGAAGTTAAAGGCAGTAAGAGCCTGATACAGAAAATGCCTGTTAACTGAATCAAAGGCTTTCTGAAAATCAACGGCTATCATCTTGCCCTTGAGTCCGTAGCGTTCCGTGTATTCAAGGATGTCGTCTATTGTCCTAATTGCATCATTGATTGTTCGTCCTTTAACATATGCGTGTTGATTGTAGTGAATTATTTTCGGTAGCACAGTCTGTAATCTCAAGGCAATGGCTTTTGATCCAATCTTAGCATCGACATTAATCAAGGAGATCGGTCTCCAGTTCGAAATTTTCCGCTTGTCTTTATCTTTCTTTTCTAATAACGTTATAATCGCTTGTTTTTGCGAGTTGGATAATTCACCGTAATCATATGAATAATTAAGACTATCCACAAGGAGTTCACCAAGATCTTCCCAAAAAGCAGTATAAAACTCCACTGTTAAACCGTCATTACCTGGCGATTTATTTTTCTGAAAAGACTGCAGACTTTTAAAACATTCCGTTAGAGTTAGTCTGCCTTCACACACGAGAGTATCCTGATCGGATAATTTCGGGATCCCTTTAGACCGTAAGAACGAATTAAGGACCGTGTCCGAGGTTTTAAGCTCATCCCTCTTATAAAGGTCCGAATAGAAACTCTCTAATTCTTTCATAATCTTTTTAGGCTCGGAAGTTACAAAGCCATCTTTCGTATATGCCTTACGGATACAGCTCTTGGACTTTCTGTGAGTTTCAAGGTTCAAGAAATATTTATTACTCTTTTCTCCGTACTCGTACCAAGTAGTTCTTGAACGGATTATCGCTCCTTTCGACAGGTACTCATAACAGGAGTCATACTCATGTTTTAAAAGTTCCAGTTTTTCGATATTATCTGGTGAAGGATTTTTGCCACAGTCGACCTCACATTCTTTCAAGGAGTTTTCGATGATTCTCAACTTATCTCTTCTCGCCTTAGCTTTTTCCTTACTAAATTTTATCGTTACTTGTCTAATCCGGTATTTAATTAAATCCCAGAGTACTCTCTTATCAATGACTTCCACAAATTCCCTGCGCCACACTGGTATATTATCATTTATAAGGCTAACATACTCGGGATCGTCTAATAAACTTGCGTTAAATTTCCAATAAGATGGGCCATGCCTTTGTTCTTCAATGCTATTTAAATGAAGTACAATAGCCGAGTGGTCCGAATTAATAGAGGGGATTATGTCAACATTATTTACCTCTTCTTGGTAGGAGTCGCTTAGCAACCAGTAATCTAATCTTCGTTGAATAACAGGACTTTTTTGCCTCCAGGTGAAGCGTTTGCACTGAGGATTTCTAACTCGCCAAATATCTATTAGGTCAAAATTTAAACACATGTCTTTAATGCAGTTTACAGAGTCTTTCTTTGTGGGGTTACCTCCACTGCAATCCAGGTCGGGGTTAAGACTAACATTATAATCACCTCCTATAACAATTTTTTGCTCTGTACTTAAATGAAGATTCTCTATTAACTTATACAAGTGTTTAAAAAATTCGCATTGTTCATGAACTTTATTCGGTGCATAAATGTTAGCTAAAAGAAAATCCGATCCCTGCACCGTGGCGTTTAGCAAAATGTAGCGACCTTCGAAGTCTATTTCGGACGATATAAGATTTAAATCCAAATCATCTCTTACTAAGATCATCACTCCACGACTGTGATTGTTGCCATGTGAATAAAATATCTTACCTTTAAACTGTGTTTTCCAGATAACTTCTACTTCTTTTGTACTATAGGTTTCCCGAAGAAAGATAATATCTGCTTTTTGCTTGTTTAGCCACAAGAATAACGCCTTTCTCTTTATGGATGAACGAATCCCTCGAACATTCAAAGAAAGTAATTTAAAGTTAACATTATCTTTTGTGAATATAAAACGTGACACATTTCTTTTCCCAACTGACTGAAACATGCATGACAACTAAAAAATACATCGCGCTTAACACAGAAACAAAACTACTACTACTTAATGCACGTAAAACAATGAACACTGAAATACACAAAAAAGTTAACAAAGGCAGCAGATATTCATTATCTATGTGCTGCCCCAGAGATTTAGGACTATTTCTTTCCATGCAGATTTAATTTTACTCTGCTCCCGTAAACAAAAGAATTATAAGGACAATGGATTCGGGAAAAAAAAGTATAAATATATAATAATAGCAATACTGAATAAAGGATTAAGGCGTCTAAATACATAATTCGCCTTCGATATATAGTTTATCTGGCTCTTGTTTATCAAAGTAGGCAAACTTTCCTTCCTCCCTTGCTTTTTTCATTTTGGGCCACAATTTCTTCCTTCGATCCCGAATTGTTTTTGGAAGATCAGCGTACACTTTGACATCTGCTTCCTCGCCCAGCTCTCTGACGCTTTTGAATATTAGTTCCCTCTCTGGAAATCGTAGAAATCTTGCGATAATGGGCCTCGTCTGACCCGGCTTCTTTCTGCCCAACCTATGAATGCGCTGAAATTCAATCTCCCGAGCCTTTTCCACCTCTAATTCTTGCTCGAAAAACTTATGGATCACTTCTTTCGTATCCTCGATACCCTGGGCCGGTTCCGGGATGCCGAAGAATCTTAGGTTTTCTCTCCGGCTGTAAACATCTTGATATAAAATTTGATCCTCTAGCTTTCTAATTCTCTTCTCCGTCTTTTCTTCTTTCCTCTCTAAAGCATCAATATCAAGGTTGGACGCCGTCAGACCTGTCTCGATTTCCTGAATAGTAACTTCTAACTTTTTAACTTTGTCGTTGAATAAACACAAGCTCGTTTGAATGTTGGCGACTGCTTTCTCCAAGTTCGCGATCTGGTTGAGGGAGTCTTCTACTTTGCTAAGTTTTTCCTCCATGCGTTGTAATCTGATCAGAATTTGTTCAAATTTTTCTCCGATGCCCTCGGTCATCTTTAGGGCTTTTAGGACTTGGTCGCTGCTGTCGCTGCTGTCGTCTAGTACTGATTCCGCGCCAAAATCACTAATGTCGGCCTCGGACGACAATGTCGTATCAAGAGTCGAAATAAAAACTTTCTTGCCCTCCGGAGAACGCGTGTCACTGCCTGAGCCGGTGCTACTTCGCAGTTTTGCTTTACGCTTAAGATTTGGCTTGATTTCGTCGGCCATATATCCAAAAAATATCCAAAATATTGTTGAATTTACGGGAGCAGCGATAAGCGCGTCTTCACTCGCTCATGGCCGACCCAGACCCCCTTCATATATTCTTACTGTCTGTAAATTCCATTATATCGAAAATTGATCGAATAGTCTCACCAATATAGCAATCTTCAACATAACCTGTTTGATTATGATGTATGATATTCGGTAAAACTTTCTTCAATCTTAAAGCAATCACTTTTGAAATTATTTTTGCATCCACGTTAATAAGAGAGATTGGCCTCCAATTTTCAATGAGAGTTCGATATTTATGTTGCTTTTCTATAAGAGTTATAATTACTTTTCTTTGAGAGCTAGACATTTCGCCGTGGTTGAAACACTTCCTCGCACATTCCATAAATGGATCATAAATTAATTCTCAGCAACTTTTGTAAAATTCTATTAGTATTCCATCATTACCAGGAGATTTGTTACTCTCAAAACTGTTAAGAATGGCTGTAATTTCTTCAACAAATATTTCTCCTTCACAAGATTGTTTTTGTTCTTCTGATAATCTTGGTATATTCTAATTATTAAAAAATTCGTTTCCATTTTCTTTATCCTCATCTGTTACGTTTGATTGGTAAAAGCTATGGTGAAAACGTTTTTATTCGTTCAGTATTTCAAAAGGATCAGATGTAATGGCACCACTGATTAATAGTTTTCTTATATGTTTTTTGACGTGATTACCCTTCCATAAATTTAGAAAGTATTTTGTACTTCTCTAACCATGCTCGCGCCATCGTGCCCTTGCGCGAATAATTACACACCCCTTGGTTTTTCCTCATTATAACTTTCTAGAGTTTCTTTTGCTTCATTTAGAGTATTTAGGTTAGAGTCGGAAGGGTCCTGTTCGAATTTTTTAGTTGCTTCCTCGTATACTTGTTGTAAGTTTTTTCCATTGCAGATCTTTCTTTGGCTTTCTTTTTCGAGAACAAAATACCATGGTTCCGAATATTATACTTAATCCAATCCCAGATGCACCTTTTGTCTGATAAATTCTCGCTTCTTGTTGTTTTCCAAAGTGGAATATTTTGTTTTAATTCTTCCAGATAATTCGGATCTTCAAGAAGAGGTACGTTCATTTT
This sequence comes from Cladopsammia gracilis, assembly GCA_022457155.1. Classification (NCBI taxonomy): domain Eukaryota; kingdom Metazoa; phylum Cnidaria; class Anthozoa; order Scleractinia; family Dendrophylliidae; genus Cladopsammia; species Cladopsammia gracilis. The sequence goes on along the minus strand of JAJGOT010000805.1, from coordinate 175,586 downwards.
CCAGAAGCTGGGCCCCTTTAAGTTTTGATTGGAGTCGGTTAAATTCAACTCAATTGCTGCATGATCAGTTTTTATAGCTGGAATGATCGGTTGTATTTACAAAATCCTGTAAGTTGTTTGATATCAGCCAGTAATCTAAACGATAGAAAATTGGTGGAGATTTTTGGCTCCAAGTGTAACTTCTAGATTGCGGATTTTTAATTCTCCAAACGTCAACAAGGCCCAATTCATTTTGGAAACATTCAATATTGTCTATAACCATTTTTCTAGGTACCATAACGCCACCTTTCTTATCCAGCTTAGAGTCAAGAGGACAGTTAAAATCACTTCCATTGATTATATTTCTTCACAATCTAAATCCTCAAAAAGCGAAAAAAAACTGACCGCAAATCATCGCCAAAAAGCGAAAACAGTGCACTTCTTCGAAAACGCACAAAACGCACGTTTGGGGCCGAGCGGAGCAAGTTTTGGCAAAATCTTCCTTTCGAGCACACCAGATCTCAAAATCGTCGCACTGGCCACAAATCATCGCCAAAACGCGAAAACAGTGCATTTCTATGAAAAATGCACAAAACGTGCGTTTCGGGCCGTGCGGAGCAAGTTTCGCCAAAATCTCACTTTTGAGCTCACCAGATCTCAAAATCGTCGTCCTGACCTCGAATCATCGCAAAAAAGCGAAAACAGTGCATTTCTGTGAAAAATGCACAAAACGTACGTTTCGGGCCGTGCGGAGAAAGTTTCGCCAAAATCTCACTTTTGAGCTCACCAGATCTCAAAATCGTCCTTCTGGTGTCAAATCATTGCCAAAAGGCAAAACAGTGCATTTCTATGAAAAATGCACAAAACGTGCGTTTCGGACCGTGCGGAGCAAGTTTTGGCAAAATCTCACTTTTGAGCTCACCAGATCTCAAAATCGTCGTGCTGACCTCAAATCATCGCCAAAAACCAAAACAGTGCATTTCTATGAAAAATGCACAAAACGTGCGTTTCGGACCGTGCGGAGCAAGTTTTGGCAAAATCTCACTTTTGAGCTCACCAGATCTCAAAATCGTCGTCCTGACCTCAAATCATCGCAAAAAAGCGACAAAAGTGCATTTCTATGAAAAATGCAGAAAACGTACGTTTCGGGCCGCGCGGAGCAAGTTTTGCCAAAATCCCACTTTTGAGCTAACCAGATCTTAAAATCGTCGTCCTGACCTCAAATCATCGCAAAAAAACGAAACAGTGCATTTCTATGAAAGATGCACAAAACGTGCATTTGGGGCCGTGCGGAGCAAGTTTTGGCAAAATCTCACTTTTGAGCTCACGAGATCTCAAAATCGTCGTCCTGACCTCAAATCATCGCAAAAAAGCGACAAAAGTGCATTTCTATGAAAAATGCAGAAAACGTACGTTTCGGGCCGCGCGGAGCAAGTTTTGCCAAAATCTCACTTTTGAGCTCACCAGATCTCAAAATTGTGGTATTGACCTCAAATCATCGCCAAAAGGCGAAACAGTGCATTTCTATGAAAAATGCACAAAACGTGCGTTTCGGACCGTGCAGAGCACGTTTTGCCAAAATCTCACTTTTGAGCTCACCAGATCTCAAAATCGTCGTTCTGGTGTAAAATCATCGCCAAAACGCAAAATAGTGCATTTCTATGAAAAATGCAGAAAACGATCGTTTCGGGCCGTGCGGAGCAAGTTTTGGTAAAATCTCACTTTTGAGCCCACCAGATCTCAAAATCGTCGAACTGGTCTCAAATCATCGCCAAAAAGCGAAAACACTGCATTTCTATGAAAAGTGCACAAAACGTGCGTTTTGGGCCGTGCGGAGCAAGTTTTGGCAAAATTTCACTTTTGAGCTAACCAGATCTCAAAATCGTCGTACTAACCTCAAATCATCGCCAAAAACCGAAACAGTGCATTTCTATGAAAAATGCACAAAACGTACGTTTCGGGCCGTGCGGAGCTAGTTTCGCCAAAATCTCACTTTTGAGCTCACCAGATCTCAAAATCGTGGTTCTGGTGTAAAATCATCGCCAAAACGCAAAATAGTGCATTTCTATGAAAAATGCACAAAACGTGTGCTTTGGGCCGTGCGGAGCAAGTTTTGGCAAAATGTCACTTTTGAGCTCACCAGATCTCAAAATCGTCGTTCTGGTGTCAAATCATCGCCAAAAGGCGAAACAGTGCATTTCTATGAAAAGTGCACAAAACGCACGTTTGGGGCCGTGCGGAGCAAGTTTTGGCAAAATCTCACTTTTGAGCTCACAAGATCTCAAAATCGTCGTCCTGACCTCAAATCATCGCCAAAAACCAAAACAGTGCATTTCTATGAAAAATGCACAAAACGTGCGTTTCGAACCGTGCGGAGCAAGTTTTGGCAAAATCTCACTTTTGAGCTCACCAGATCTCAAAATCGTCGTACTGGCCTCAAATCATCGCCAAAAGGCGAAACAGTGCATTTCTATCAAAAATGCACAAAACGTGCGTTTTGGACCGTCCGGAGCACGTTTTGCCAAAATCTCACTTTTGAGCTCACCAGATCTCAAAATTGTCGTATTGACCTCAAATCGGCGCCAAAAAGCCAAACACTGCATTTCTATGAAAAATGCACAAAACGTGTGCTTTGGGCCGTGCGGAGCAATTTTCGGCAAAATGTCACTTTTGAGCTCACCAGATCTCAAAATCGTCGTTCTGGTGTCAAATCATCGCCAAAACGCAAAACAGTGCATTTCTATGAAAAATGCACAAAACGTGCGTTTCGGGCCGTGCGGAGTAAGTTTTGGCAAAATGTCACTTTTGAGCTCACCAGATCTCAAAATCGTCGAACTGGTCTCAAATCATCGCCAAAAAGCGAAAACACAGCATTTCTATGAAAAGTGCACAAAACGTGCGTTTTGGGCCGTGCGGAGCAAGTTTTGGGAAAATTTCACTTTTGAGCTAACCAGATCTCAAAATCGTGGAACTGGTCTCAAATCATAGCCAAAAAGCGAAAACAGTGCATTTCTATGAAAAATGCACAAAACGTACGTTTCGGGCCATGCGGAGCGAGTTTCGCCAAAATCTCACTTTTGAGCTCACCAGATCTCAAAATCGTCGTCCTGACCTCAAATCATCGCAACAAAGCTAAAACAGTGCATTTCTATGAAAAATGCACAAAACGTGCGTTTCGGGCCGTGCGGAGCAAGTTTTGGCAAAATCTCACTTTTGAGCTCACCAGATCTCAAAATCGTCGAACTGGTCTCAAATCATCGCCAAAAAGCGAAAACACTGCATTTCTATGAAAAATGCACAAAACGTGCGTTTCGGACCGTGCGGAGCACGTTTTGCCAAAATCTCACTTTTGAGCTCACCAGATCTCAAAATCGTCGTCCTGACCTCAAATCATCGCAAAAAAGCTAAAAACAGAGCATTTCTATGAAAAATGCACAAAACGTGCGTTTCGGACAGTGCGGAGCCCGTTTTGCCAAAATCTCACTTTTGATCTCACCAGATCTCAAAATCGTCGTTCTGGTGTAAAATCATCGCCAAAACGCAAAATAGTGCATTTCTATGAAAAATGCACAAAACGTGCGTGTTGGACCGTGCGGAGCAAGTTTTGGCAAAATGTCACTTTTGAGCTCACCAGATGTCAAAATCGTCGTCCTGACCTCAAATCATCGCGAAAAAGCTAAAAACAGAGCATTTCTATGAAAAATGCACAAAACGTGCGTTTCGGACAGTGCGGAGCACGTTTTGCCAAAATCTCACTTTTGAGTTCACCAGAGCTCAAAATCGTCGCAGTGGCCTGAAATCATGACCAAAAAGCGAAGACAGTGCATTTCTATTAAAAGTGCACAAATTGCACGTTTTGGGCCATGCGGAGAAAGTTTTGCCAAAATCTCACTTCTGAGCTCACCAGATCTCTAAATCGTCGTTTTGGTCTCAAATGATTGCCAAAACGCGAAAACAGTGCATTTCTATGAAAAATGCACAAAACGTGTGTTTCGGGCCGTGCGAGCAAGTTTTGGAAAATCTCACTTTTGAGCTCACCAGATCTCAAAATCGTCGTGCTGACCTCAAATCATCGCAAAAAAGCTAAAACAGTGCATTTCTATGAAAAATGCACAAAACGTGCGTTTCGGGCAGTGCGGAGCAAGTTTTGGCAAAATCTCACTTTTGAGCTCACCAGATCTCAAAATCGTCGTCCTGACCTCAAATCATCGCAAAAAAGCTAAAACAGTGCATTTCTATGAAAAGTGCACAAAACGCACGTTTGGGGCCGTGCGGAGCAAGTTTTGGCAAAATCTTACTTTGGGCACACCAGATCTCAAAATCGTCGCACTGGCCTCAAATCATCGCCAAAACGCGAAAGCAGTGCATTTCTATGAAAAATGCACAAAACGTACGTTTCGCGCCGTGCGAAGCAAGTTTTGGCAAAATATCACTTTTGAGTTCACTAGAGCTCAAAATCGTCGCACTGGCCTGAAATCATGACCAAAAAGCGAAGACAGTGCATTTCTATTAAAAGTGCACAAATTGCACGTTTTGGGCCATGCGGAGAAAGTTTTGCCAAAATCTCACTTTTGAGCTCACCAGATCTCTAAATCGTCGTTTTGGTCTCAAATCATCGCCAGAACGCCAAACAGTGTATTTCTATGAAAAATGCACAAAACGTGCGTTTCGGGCCGTGCGGAGCAAGTTTTGGCAAAATCTCACTTTTGAGTTCACCAGAGCTCAAAATCGACGTACTGGCCTCAAATCATGGCCGAAAAGCGAAAAGAGTGTATTTCTATGAAAAGTGCACGAAAAGCACGTTTGGGGCCGTGCGGAGAAAGTTTTGGCAAAATCTTCCTTTTTAGCACACTGGATCTCAAAATCGTCGTCCTGGCCTCAAATGAGCTACATCAAACGGGGAATGTCTTCCTCTTCTATGCCGCCCTTTCTGACGTGCATTTGTATATGACGTTGAAGGTTGTAGCCGTAGAAGAAGCAGCCTGTTATCCTACACATCCTCTCGTTATGATGGCTTCTTTTCTTCTGCTCGCTGTCGCTCTTCAGGGGACTTGCTGCTTTCCTTTCTCGTTTTCTTTACGGGCGCTTCGTCATCGCTCCTCAGGGGACTTGCTGTTTTCTTTTTCGTTTTCTTTACGGGCGCTTGGAAATCGCTCTCGCTGTCTGTTGTAAGGGCACTTGCTGTTTTCTCCTTTGCCTTCTTTACAGGTTCGTAGTCGCTCTCACTGTCTGTTGGTGTGGCTTTTCTTTTCCTGGACTTATTCTCATCCTCGACTCTCTCAATGTCCTTATCTGCATCGCCACCTGTTTGATCTTCCTTTAAGTGAAACTTTTCTGGCGCACAGGCTAGCGTTAACTTGTACATTCCATATAATGTCTCAGTGTCAAGGGCTCTTGAGGCTTGGTAATCTCTCATTGCTGAGAGATCATCGACATGCACCCCAAGGCCCGTTTGGCGCACCTTTGTAGCACCCTCGAGGCTAGGTCATCAATATCTCGTTGCTGAGAGATCCAGGACATGCACCCCAAGGCCCGTTAGGCGCACCTTTGTAGCATTTCAAGGCCCAAAGCATCCGCTGCTTGGTAAAGAACTGCACAGTGGCGATAATCGGAGCGAAACGTGTTCCAGTTGTCTTTGTCCTTGTTGTACGGTACTCTGTCTTTTTACCTTCAAGATATCCTTCGCTGCTTGGTCACCATTATAAGCATGATATTATATTATATTATATCATATCATATGATATCATATCATATCATATCATATCATATCATATCATATCATGTCATGTCATGTCATGTCATGTCATGTCATGTCATATTATATCATATCATATCATGTCATATATTATATTATATTAGCTTCTGTTGAGGTGTTTTTGCATGTGTACGAGGTTTTGAACTAGAAGCATAAGGTGGAGCCGATATTAAAACCGAGTGTATTTGCAGATAGTATTAAAGTCATGCTATATATCCTGCAAATTTGAATTTGTTTGATGTAATCTCCTCAGAGATATTAACGATCAAATTGCAGCCTCGTGTCCATGTTTGAAAAACTTGTAAACAAGGCTAGAAACAAACCGTTGAGCCGATAATAACGTCGAGTGTATTGGCAAATACTATTAAAGTCGTTGTATATATCCTGCGAATTTGACGAAATGTGATAAAATCCCGTCGGAGATATTACGTTCAAAGTATAGCCTCGTTTGCATGTTTGACGCACTTTTGGGTCCGCCATATTGGACAAAATTCAACTGTTAATAACTCGCACGTTTTAAAAGCTGTTTCCTTGACTTTAGCCAAACGGTTAGATCACTTTGGGATCTAACTCGATTGATATAAACACTGCCATAAACACAAGATCTGACGATGTTATTAACGGCTGAAATTTGCAGCTAATTAATTATTCAGTTATTAATTACTCCTGAGCACAATGATGAATTCACGCAAAACTTACACCAAAGTGTTCCTTTCCTGCTGTATCAACTACATCTATCATAAAAGTATAGATAAACCCTCGTCCTTTGTCTCTAAAAGCCATAAAGTGATTTCTTGAGGGGAGGGTTAAATATCTAAAGATAAACTGCTGACTAAGCAAAAGCAAACACTTTCGGTTGGGAAAATAGTTTCCTAGAGTAGCACTAGGTCCTTATGTCATAGTTCTGATAGTTGGTTTGCTCGTGCATAGTCTTAAAAAGGTCTAAATAGAGTACAAATGCGGAGCACAAAAGAGCGTGTACTTACCGCTCCATGGCTTATCCCTGCTGTGATGACCAGCTTCATGTACGGACACTGATATGTCTTAAAACACACCCCATCATAACTCCTAAAGTATTACCGCTTTAGACTTCAAATTTAGCAGATAGTACAAAATTATAACGTTAGTAGATTGACAGTGTCGATGTCTCATTGTGACGTCATTATGACATCATTGAAAATGGCTAGGAAAAAACATTTTCTGAGACCTAAAAGACTACTTTTATTTTGTACTATGGAATCTCTTTATCCAACCAAGTTGTATATTTTGTGCAATTTGGCGATGTAAAGTGGAAATAAGCTTAGCCACAACTTGCCACTACGGCGGAACAGTGTCATTACTATGTATTTACAAAGAGTATTCAGGAAGTGCGAGGCTAAAACCGAAAATTAACGAAACATGGACGAAGAGGCTCCGTATTTTTTCTCCTGGGAGCCAACAATTTACTCATAAGTTATGACATGCAAACCGTTTAGCTTTCTATCTTACAAAACATTGACTAAGCAAATGGAATGAAGTAAAGCAGCTCAAAATAGACTGAGCCGTTATAACGTACGCATTCTGGTTTCAGATAAATGTCACGATTGACACTGCCTCTCCAGCAAACAAAGAAAACCTTGATTTCCAGCTAAACTGTAATCCTCTTGAATCCTTGCAATCCTGCGCTTTATCTCCAAACTACTACTTTTATTTTGTACCATAGGATCTTTTTATCCAACTAACTTGTATATTTTGTGCCATTTGGCGATATATAGTGGAAATAAGCTAAGCGACATTTTGCCATTTCGGCGGGACATTGTCATCAATATGCATTTACGACGAGTATTCACGAAGTGCGAGGCTAAAACCGAAAAATTAACGAAAAATTGTTGAAGAGGCTCCGTAATTTTTCGCCAAGGAGCCAACAAATGACCCATAAGTTATCACAAGCAAATCTTTTAGCTTTTTATCTTACAAACATTGACTAAGCAAATGGAACGAAGTAAAGCAGCTCCAAATAGACTGAGCCGTTATAACGTACGCATTCTGGTTTCAGATAAATGTTCTGATTGACACTGCCTCTCCAGCAAACAAGGCAACTTTGATTTCCATCTAAACTGTAATCCACCTCAATCCTTACCATCCTGCCCTTTATCTCTAATCTTCTATTTTTATTTTGTTCTATAGGATCTTTTTATCCAACTAATTTGTATATTTTGTGCCATTTGCGATATAACGTTGAAATAAGCTTAGCGACATTTTGCCATTTCGGTGGGACAATCTCATCAGTATGCATTTACGAAGACTATTCACGAAGTGCGATGGCTAAAACCGAAAATGCCCGAAATATTGACGAAGAGGCCCCGTAATTTTTCTCCTGGGAGCCAACAATTTACTCAAAAGTTATGACATGCAAACCGTTTAGATTTCTGTCTTACAAAACATTGACTAAGCAAATGGAATGAAGTAAAGCAGCTCAAAATAGACTGGGCCGTTATAACGTACGCATTCTTCTTTCAGATAAATGTCACGATTGACACTGCCTCTCTTGCAAACAAAGGCAACTTTCGTTTCAAGCTAAACTGTAATCCACCTCAATCCTTACCATCCTGCCCTTTATCTCTAAACTTCTATTTTTATTTTGTACTATAGGACCTTTTTATCCAACTAATTTGTATATTTTGTGCCATTTGCGATATAACGTTGAAATAAGCTTAGCGACATTTTGCCATTTCGGTGGGACAATCTCATCAGTATGCATTTACGAAGACTATTCACGAAGTGCAATGGCTAAAACCGAAAATGCCTGAAATATTATCGAAGAGGCTCCGTAATTTTTCTCCTAGGAGCCAACAAATGACTCATAAGTTATGACAAACAATTTATTTTTTTCCATCTTACAAACATTAACTTACCAAATACAACGAAGTAAAGCAGCTAAAAAAGACAGAGCCGCTATAACAAACGCATTTTGGTTTCAGATAAGTGCGACGTAGACACTGCATCTACAGCAAACAAATTGAAAATTCTTTTCGGTTGCATCGCATTAGAAGAGAATTGATTTCTGTTCGCTATTGTTAGAGCTGTTAATTACGATTTTTGTTATCTGTTGGATGTAGGCATGTTTTATACCGATGTAAGTTATTTGCATGCACGTGCATTTGCTATGCCCGTGGAAGTATGTGTATAAATAGTTGGTTCTTTAGTATGCGAGTCAGTTCTCGGTCGTTACACTGACGGTTTACCCTAGTCAAATTTTTCTTGTTTGCTTTGATTAGTCTTTTCCACCGCTGAACTTTATTTGAACATTATCCACCAGTTTTTTCCTGCGATAATTAAATTTAAATTATCAGTGGCCCCGTAGGAAGGGTCGCCGGAGTTTTGAGCTTGGTTCCTACCCAGGTTTCCTACAATTTTTTCCCGTTGAGTTTCGGGTTTTTTAAGTAGGTTTTTCCTGGCCTCCGAGTATCTTTTGTGATGCGCTCTCAATTCTCCAGTTATTTTGCTTCATTTATTTATTTTCTGTAACATATTTAGCTGTGAGTCATTTTGACGGCATACGTGTGAAATAAAGTGTAACGGCCAACTACGGCGCAATACTCCAGAATTTGTTGTCTGCGTCATGATTTGTTAAGGGGAGTATGTAATTATGGGCACGTTGTTAAGAACTGAATTCAACTTTCATTTCAAGCTAAACTGTAATCCTCTTGAATCCTTGCAATCCTGCGCTTTATCTCCAAACTACTACTTTTATTTTGTACCATAGGATCTTTTTCTCCAACTAAGTTGTATATTTTGTGCCATTTGGCGATATATAGTGGAAATAAGCTAAGCAACATTTTGCCATTTCGGCGGGACATTGTCATCAATATGTATTTACGAAGAGTATTCACGACGTGCGAGGGCTAAAACCATAATGCCCGAAATATTGACGAAGAGGCTCCGTAATTTTTCTCCTACGAGCCAACAAATATCTCCTAAGTTATCACAAACAAACAATTTAGTTTTCTACGTTACAAACGTTGTCTAAGCAAATGGAACGAAGTAAAGCAGCTCAAAATATACTGAGCCGTTACAACGCACGCATTTTGGTTTCAGATAAATGCGACGATTGACTCTGCCTCTACAGCAAACAAAGGCAACTTTGATTTCCAGCAAAACTGTAATCCACTTCAATCCTTGCAATCCTGGGCTTTGTCTCTAAAAGACTACTTTTATTTTGTACTATGGAATATTTTTATCCAACCAAGTTGTATATTTTGTGCCATTTGGCGATGTAAAGTGGAAATAAGCTAACCCACAAATTGCCATTTCGGCGGAACAGTGTCATTAGTATGCATTTACGAAGAGTATTCACGAAGTGCGATGGTTAAAACCGAAAATGCCCAAAATATTGACGAAGAGGCCCCGTAATTTTTCTCCTGGGAGCCAACAATTTACTCAAAAGTTATGACATGCAAACCGTTTAGATTTCTGTCTTACAAAACATTGACTAAGCAAATGGAATGAAGTAAAGCAGCTCAAAATAATCTGAGCCGTTATAACGTACGCATTCGGGTTTCAGATGAATGTCACGATTGACACTGCCTCTCCAGCAAACAAAGAAAACTTTGATTTCCAGCTAAACTGTAATCCACTTCAATCCTTGCAATCCTACGATTTAGCAATAAACTACTTCTTTTGTTTTGTACTTTGAGATGTTTCTATCCAACCGGGTTGTTTATTTTGTGCCATTTGGCGATATAACGTGAAAATAAGCTAAGCGACATTTTGTCATTTTGGCGGGACAGTGTCATTACTATGCATTTACGAAGAGTATTCACGACGTGCAACGGCTAAAACCGATAATGCCCGAAATATTGACGACGAGGTTCCGCAATTTTTCCCCTAGGAGCCAACAACTATCTCCTAAGTTATGACAACCAAACCGTTTAGCTTTCTATTTACAAAACATGGACTAAGCAAATGGAATGAAGTAAAGCAGCTCAAAATAGACTGAGCCGTTATAACGTACGCATTCTGGTTTCAGATAAATGTCACGATTGACACTGCCTCTCCAGCAAACAAAGAAAACCTTGATTTCCAGCTAAACGGTAATCCACTTCAATCCTTGCAATCCTGCGATTTAGCAATAAACTGCTTCTTTTGTTTTGTACTTTGAGATATTTTTATCCAACCAATTTGTATATTTTGTGCCATTTGGCGATATAACGTGGAAATAAGCTAAGCGACATTTTGTCATTTTGGCGGGACAGTATCATTGCTAAGCATTTACGAAGAGTATTCACGACGTACGACGGCTAAAACCGATAATGCCCGAAATATTGACGAAGAGGCTCCGTAATGTTTCTTTTAGGAGCCAACAAATATCTCCTAAGTTATGACAAACAAACAATTTAGTTTTCTACGTTACAAACGTTGTCTAAGCAAATGGAACGAAGTAAAGCAGCTCAAAATAGACTGAGCCGTTATAACGCACGCATTTTGGTTTTAGATAAATGTCACGATTGACACTGCCTCTCCAGCAAACGAAGGCAATTTTGGTTTCCAGCTAAACTGTATTCCACTTCAATCCTTGCAATCTTGCACTTTGTCTCCAAACGTCTACTTTTACTTTGTACTATAGGATCTTTTTATCCAACTAAGTTGTATATTTTGTGCCATTTGGCGATATAACGTGGAAATAAGCTTAGCGACATTTTGCAATTTCGGTGGGACAATCTCATCAGTATGCATTTACGAAGACTATTCACGAAGTGCGACGGCTAAAACCGAAAATGCCCGAAATATTGACGAAGAGGCTCCGTAATTGTTCTCCTAGGAGCCAACAAATGACTCATAAGTTATGACAAACAAACAATTTATTTTTCCACCTTACAAACATTAACTTAGCAAATGCAACGAAGTAAAGAAGCACAAAATAAACTGAGCCGTTATAACGCACGCATTTTGGTTTCAGATAAATGCGACGATTGACACTGCCTCTACAGCAAACAAAGGCAACTTTGATTTCCAGCAAAACTGTAATCCACTTCAATCCTTGCAATCCTGCGCTTTATCTCTAAAAGACTACTTTTTTTTTGTACTATGGAATATTTTTATCCAACCAAGTTGTATATTTTGTGCCATTTGGCGATGTAAAGTGGAAATAAGCTAAGCCACAAATTGCCATTTCGGCGGAACAGTGTCATTAGTATGCATTTACGAAGAGTATTCACGAAGTGCGATGGCTAAAACCGAAAATGCCCAAAATATTGACGAAGAGGCCCCGTAATTTTTCTCCTGGGAGCCAACAATTTACTCAAAAGTTATGACATGCAAACCGTTTAGATTTCTGTCTTACAAAACATTGACTAAGCAAATGGAATGAAGTAAAGCAGCTCAAAATAGACTGAGCCGTTATAACGTACGCATTCTTCTTTCAGATAAATGTCACGATTGACACTGCCTCTCTTGCAAACAAAGGCAACTTTTGTTTCAAGCTAAACTGTAATCCACCTCAATCCTTACCATCCTGCCCTTTATCTCTAATCTTCTATTTTTATTTTGTACTATAGGATCTTTTTATCCAACTAATTTGTATATTTTGTGCCATTTGCGATATAACGTTGAAATAAGCTTAGCGACATTTTGCCATTTCGGTGGGACAATCTCATCAGTATGCATTTACGAACACTATTCACGAAGTGCAATGGCTAAAACCGAAAATGCCTGAAATATTGACGAAGAGGCTCCGTAATTTTTCTCCTAGGAGCCAACAAATGACTCATAAGTTATGACAAACAATTTATTTTTTCCATCTTACAAACATTAACTTACCAAATACAACGAAGTAAAGCAGCTAAAAAAGACAGAGCCGCTATAACAAACGCATTTTGGTTTCAGATAAGTGCGACGTAGACACTGCCTCTACAGCAAACAAATTGAAAATTCTTTTCGGTTGCATCGCATTAGAAGAGAATTGATTTCTGTTCGCTATTGTTAGAGCTGTTAATTACGATTTTTGTTATCTGTTGGATGTAGGCATGTTTTATACCGATGTAAGTTATTTGCATGCACGTGCATTTGCTATGCCCGTGGAAGTATGTGTATAAATAGTTGGTTCTTTAGTATGCGAGTCAGTTCTGGGTCGTTACACTGACGGTTTACCCTAGTCAAATTTTTCTTGTTTGTTTTGATTAGTCTTTTCTACCGCTGAACTTTATTTGAACATTATCCACCAGTTTTTTCCTGCGATAATTAAATTTAAATTATCAGTGGCCCCGTAGGAAGGGTCGCCGGAGTTTTGAGCTTGGTTCCTACCCAGGTTTCCTACAATTTTTTCCCGTTGAGTTTCGGGTTTTTTAAGTAGGTTTTTCCTGGCCTCCGAGTATCTTTTGTGATGCGCTCTCAATTCTCCAGTTATTTTGCTTCATTTATTTATTTTCTGTAACATATTTAGCTGTGAGTCATTTTGACGGCATACGTGTGAAATAAAGTGTAACGGCCAACTACGGCGTAATACTCCAGAATTTGTTGTCCGCGTCATGATTTGTTAAGGGGAGTATGTAATTATGGGCACGTTGTTAAGAACTGAAATCAACTTTCATTTCAATCTAAACTGTAATCCTCTTGAATCCTTGCAATCCTGCGCTTTATCTCCAAACTACTACTTTTATTTTGTACCATAGGATCTTTTTCTCCAACTAAGTTGTATATTTTGTGCCATTTGGCGATATATAGTGGAAATAAGCTTAGCAACATTGTGCCATTTCGGCGGGACATTGTCATCAATATGTATTTACGAAGAGTATTCACGACGTGCGAGGGCTAAAACCATAATGCCCGAAATATTGACGAAGAGGCTCCGTAATTTTTCTCCTAGGAGCCAACAAATATCTCCTAAGTTATCACAAACAAACAATTTAGTTTTCTACGTTACAAACGTTGTCTAAGCAAATGGAACGAAGTAAAGCAGCTCAAAATATACTGAGCCGTTACAACGCACGCATTTTGGTTTCAGATAAATGCGACGATTGTTTCTGCCTCTACAGCAAACAAAGGCAACTTTGATTTCCAGCAAAACTGTAATCCACTTCAATCCTTGCAATCCTGTGCTTTATCTCTAAAAGACTACTTTTGTTTTGTACTATAGGATCTTTTTATCCAACTAAGTGGTATATTTTGTGCCATTTGTCGATATAAGGTGGAAATAAGTTAAGCGACATTTTGCCATTTCGTCGGAACAGTGTCGTTAGTATGCATTTACGAAAAGTATTCACGAAGTGCGATGGCTAAAACCGAAAATTCTCGAAATATTGACGAAGAGGTTCCGTAATTTTTCTCCGAGGAGTGAACAAATTTCTCATAAGTTATAACAAACAAACAATTGATTAATCCATCTTACAAACATTAGCTAAGCAAATCCAACAAAGTAAAGCGGCCCAAAATAGACTGAGCCGTTAAAACGCACGCATTTTGCTTTCAGATAAATGTCACGATTGACAATGCCTCTCCTGCAAACAAAGGTAACTTTGATATCAAGCTAAACTGTAATCTACTTCAATCTTTGCAATCCTACGCTTTATCTCTAAAAGACTACATTTGTTTTGTACTATAGGATCTTTTTATCTAACTAAGTTTTACATTTTGTGCAATTTGTCGATATAACGTGGAAATAAGTTACGCAACATTTTGCCACTTCGGCGGAACAGTGTCATTAGTATGCATTTACCAAGAGTATTCACGAAGTGCGATGGCTAAAACCGAAAATGCCCGAAATAAATAAATCAATAAATAAAGTAATGGTTTAATATCAGCGTTTCCACAAAGGTGGCTCTTCATCTGGTATAAACTACAATAATATTGAAAATATTAAATAATACATAAAAAAGAATGTTTAACTAATTTAATATGTACAACTATATAATATTGACGAAGAGGCTCCGTAATGTTTCTCCTAGGAGCCAACAAATGACTCAAGTTATGACAAACAAACAATTTATTTTTTCCATCTTACAAACATTAACTTAGCAAATGCAACGAAGTAAAGCAGCTTAATATAGACAGAGCCGTTATAACAAACGCATTTTGGTTTCAGATAAATGCGACGATTGACACTGCCTCTACAGCAAACAAAGGCAACTTTGATTTCCAGCAAAACTGTATTCCACTTCAATCCTTGCAATCCTGCGCTTTATCTCTAAAAGACTACTTTTATTTTGTACTATGGAATATTTTTATCCAACCAAGTTGTTTATTTTGTGCCATTTGGCGATGTAAAGTGGAAATAAGCTAAGCCACAAATTGAAATTTTGGCGGAACAGTGTCATTAGTATGCATTTACGAAGAGTATTTACAAGGTGCGAGGCTAAAACCGAAAATTAACGAAACATGGACAGAGAGGCTCCGTAATTTTTCTCCTGGGAGCCAACAATTTACTCATAAGTTATGACATGCAAACCGTTTAGCTTTCTATCTTACAAAACATTGACTAAGCAAATGGAATGAAGTAAAGCAGCTCAAAATAGACTGAGCCGTTATAACGTACGCATTCTGGTTTCAGATAAATGTCACGATTGACACTGCCTCTCCAGCAAACAAAGAAAACCTTGATATCCAGCTAAACGGTAATCCACTTCAATCCTTGCAATCCTGCGATTTAGCAATAAACTACTTCTTTTGTTTTGTACTTTGAGATATTTTGATCCAACCAAGTTGTATATTTTATGCCATTTGGCGATATAACGTGGAAATAAGCTAAGCGACATTTTGTCATTTTAGCGCGACAGTGTCATTACTATGCATTTACGAAGAGTATTCACGACGTACGACGGCTAAAACCGATAATGCCAGAAATATTGATGAAGAGGCTCCGTAATGTTTCTTTTAGGAGCCAACAAATATCTCCTAAGTTATGACAAACAAACAATTTAGTTTTCTACGTTACAAACGTTGTCTAAGCAAATGGAACGAAGTAAAGCAGCTCAAAATAGACTGAGCCGTTACAACGCACGCATTTTGGTTTCAGATAAATGGCACGATTGACACTGCCTCTCCAGCAAACGAAGGCAACTTTGGTTTCCCGCTTAACTGTAATCACCTTCAATCCTTGCAATCCTGCGCTGTCTCCAAACTTCTACTTTTATTTTGTACTATAGGATCTTTTCATCCAGCTAAGTTTTATATTTTGTGCCATTTGGCGATATAACGTGGAAATAAGCTTAGCGACATTTTGCCATTTCGGTGGGACAATCTCATCAGTATGCATTTACGAAGACTATTCACGAAGTGCGACGGCTAAAACCGAAAATGCCCGAAATATTTACGAAGAGGCTCTGTAATGTTTCCCCTAGGAGCCAACAAATGTCTCAGAAGTTATGACAAACAAACAATTTATTTTTCCATCTTACAAACATTAGCTAAGCAAATGCAACAAAGTAAAGCGGCTCAAAATAGACTGAGCCGTTATAACGCAGGCATTTTGGTTTCAGATAAATGCGACGATTGACTCTGCCTCTACAGCAAACAAAGGCAACTTTGATTTCCAGCAAAACTGTAATCCACTTCAATCCTCGCAATCCTGCGCTCTATCTCTAAAAGACTACTTTTATTTTGTAGTATGCAATATTTTTATTCAACTAAGTTGTATATTTTGTGCCATTTGGTGATGTAAAGTGGAAATAAGCTAAGCCACAAATTGCCATTTCGGCGGAACAGTGTCATTAGTATGCATTTACGAAGAGTATTCACGAAGTGCGATTGCTAAAACCGAAAATGCCCGAAATATTGAGACCGATATATAATAATTAAGACCGATAATTAACGAAACATGGACGAAGAGGCTCCGTAATTCTTCTCCTGGGAGCCACAAATTTACTCATAAGTTCTGACATGCAAACCGTTTAGCTTTCTATCTTACAAAGTATTGACTAAGCAAATGGAATGAAGTAAAGCAGCTCAAAATAGACTGAGCCGTTATAACGTACGCATTCTGGTTTCAGATAAATGCGACGATTGACACTGACTCTACAGCAAACAAAGGCAACTTCGATTTCCAGCAAAACTGTAATCCACTTCAATCCTTGCAATCCTGCGCTTTATCTCTAAAAGACTACTTTTATTTTGTATTATGGAATATTTTTATCCAACCAAGTTGTATAATTTGTGCCATTTGGCGATATAACGTGGTAATCAGGTGAGCGACATTTTGTCATTTTGACGGGACAGTGTCATTACTATGCATTTACGAAGAGTATTCACGAAGTGCGATGGCTAAAACCGAAAATGCCCGAAATATTGACGAAGACGCTCCGTAATTTTTCTCCTAGGAGCCAACAAATATCTCCTAAGTTATAACAAACAAACAATTGATTTTTCCATGTTACAAACATTAGCTAAGCAAATGCAAGTAAAGCGGCCCAAAATAGACTGAGCGGTTAAAACGAACGCATTTTTATTTTAGATAAATGTCACGATTGACACTGCCTCTCCAGCAAAAAAAAAGGCAACATTGATATCAAGCTAAACTGTAATCCACTTCAATCCTTGCAATCCTGCGCTTTATTTTTAATAGACTACATTTTTTTTAATATAGTATTTTTTTACTGAGTTAATTAAATGATCGTCCATTTCATAATTACATTTAAAAAGCAAAAGACCACCAACATTACGTAGGAGATGCAATAAGTAGAATTTCCACGTACTTTCGTTATCGCTGATAATACGTTTTAGCCAAGCTAATCGTTCAGCTTTGACCAAGCTTTCAATATCTGTCATTTTAATGCCACCGTCTTCAAAACTGTTCATTGAAGAGAGCCTTGTTACTTTATCCTTTCCATTCCACAAAAAGGAGAAAATCAAGCTGTCTACTTGTTTGATGATTTTACTTGGAGGTGAAAGAACCGAAGATATAAAAACTAGTTTTGGAAGAAGTAATGACTTGATTATAGTTACTTTACCATAAATGGACAGTCCTCTTGATGACCATATATTTGTCAGCTGCTTTATGCTGTCAACCTTCTCTTGAAAGTTTGTTTCGTAAAATAATGATAGGTCATATGTAAAAAAGGTTCCTAAAGCTTAAATGGGTTCACTTGGCCATTTAATACCAAACGGTTTTTCGTCTTTTCTTTTAAGCGAACCAATCCACATTCCTTCTGTTTTAGAACTATGTATCTCCAACCCACGCAAGTTCTTAAATACTTCTAGTTCTTCAAATAGCGCTTTTGCAGAATTTTCAACAGACAGGGTTGCTGTGGTATCGTCTGCGTATTGCAATAGCTTGGCTTCATCATTTCCTATTTTAATTCCTTTGATATCAACATTTTGACAAATGGAGATTTGGAAGCTTTCAACAGCTAAGATAAAGAGGTAGGGGGACAAGGGATCACCCTGCCTCACACCACGTTCTAAATTAAAATAGTCTGATGCCATTCCATTATTTATTACACAGCTTTGAATATTTGTATAAAACATTTTGAGCCAATTTATAAAATTGGGGCCAAAATTAAAGGCCTCAAGGCAACTGAAAAGATAATGCCATTCTAAAGAGTCGAAAGCTTTTTTAAAGTCAATGAAAATCAAGATACCTGGAATATTCTTTCTGTCTGTAAACTCCATTATATCGAAAATTGATCGAATAGTCTCACCAATATAGCGATCTTCAAAATAACCTGTTTGATTATGATGTATGATATTCGGTAAAACTTTCTTCAATCTTAAAGCAATCACTTTTGAAATTATTTTTGCATCCACGTTAATAAGAGAGATTGGCCTCCAATTTTCAATAAGAGTTCGATATTTATGTTGCTTTTCTATAAGAGTTATAATTGCTTTTCTTTGAGAGCTAGACATTTCGCCGTGGTTGAAACACTTCCTCGCACATTCCATAAATGGATCATAAATTAATTCTCAGCAACTTTTGTAAAATTCTATTAGTATTCCATCATTACCAGGAGATTTGTTACTCTCAAAACTGTTAAGAATGGCTGTAATTTCTTCAACAAATATTTCTCCTTCACAAGATTGTTTTTGTTCTTCTGATAATCTTGGTATATTCAAATTATTAAAAAATTCGTTTCCATTTTCTTTATCCTCATCTGTTACGTTTGATTGGTAAAAGCTATAGTAAAACCGTTTTTATTCGTTCAGTATCCCAAAAGGATCAGATGTAATGGCACCACTTATTTATAGTTTTCTTATATGTTTTTTGACGTGATTACCCTTCTCTAAATTTAGAAAGTATTTTGTACTTCTCTCGCCATGCTCGTGCCATCGTGCCCTTGCGCGAATAATTACACACCCCTTGGTTTTTCCTCATAATAACTTTCTAGAGTTTCTTTTGCTTCATTTAGAGTATTTAGGTTAGAGTCGGAAGGGTCCTGTTCTAATTTTTTAGTTGCTTCCTCGTATACTTGTTGTAATTTTTTTCCATTGCAGATCTTTCTTTGGCTTTCTTTTTCGAGAACAAAACACCATGGTTCCGAATATTATACTTAATCCAATCCCAATCCCAGATACACCTTTTGTCTGATAAATTCTCGCTTCCTGTTGTTTTCCAAAGTGGAATATTTTGTTTTAATTCTTCCAGATAATTCGGATCTTCAGGAAGAGAGACGTTCATTTTCCAGAAGCCGGGCCCCTTTAAGTTTTGATTGGAGTCGGTTAAATTCAACTCAATTGCTGCATGATCAGTTTTTATAGCTGGAATGATCGGTTGTATTTACAAAATCCTGTAAGTTGTTTGATATCAGCCAGTAATCTAAACGACAGAAAATTGGTGGAGATTTTTGGCTCCAAGTGTAACTTCTAGATTGCGGATTTTTAATTCTCCAAACGTCAACAAGGCCCAATTCATTTTGGAAACATTCAATATTGTCTATAACCATTTTTCTAGGTACCATAACGCCACCTTTCTTATCCAGCTTAGAGTCAAGAGGACAGTTAAAATCACCTCCAATGATTATATTTTTTCACAATCTAAGTCTTCAAAAAGCGAAAAAAAAATGACCTCAAAAATCTCACTTTTGAGCTCACCAGATCTCAAAATCGTCGTTCTGGTCTCAAATTATCGCCAAAAGGCGAAAACAGTGCATTTCTATGAAAAGTGCACAAAACGTGCGTTTCGGGACCGTGCGGAGCAAGTTTTGGCAAAATCTCACTTTTGAGCTCACCAGATCTCAAAATCGTCGTCCTGACCTCAAATCATCGCCAAAAAGCGAAAACAGCGCATTTCTATAACAAATGCACAAAACGTACGTTTCGGGCAGTGCGGAGCAAGTTTCGCCAAAATCTCTCTTTTGAGCTCACCAGATCTCAAAATCGTCGTACTGACCTCAAATCATCGCAGAAAACCGAAACAGTGCATTTCTATGAAAAATGCACAAAACGTGCGTTTCGGACCGTGCGGAGCAAGTTTTGGCAAAATCTCACTTTTGAGCTCACCAGATCTCAAAATCGTCGTCCTGACCTCAAATCATCGCCAAAAAGCGAAAACAGCGCATTTCTATGAAAAATGCACAAAACGTGCGTTTCGGACCGTGCGCAGCAAGTTTTGGCAAAATCTCACTTTTGAGCTCACCAGATCTCAAAATCGTCGTCCTGACCTCAAATCATCGCCACAAAGCGAAAACAGCGCATTTCTATGAAAAATGCACAAAACGTACGTTTCGGGCCGTGCGGAGCGAGTTTCGCCAAAATCTCACTTTTGAGCTCACCAGATCTTAAAATCGTCGTACTGACCTCAAATCATCGCAAAAAAGCGAAAACAGTGCATTTTTATGAAAAATGCACAAAACGTACGTTTAAAGCCGTGCGGAGCAAGTTTCGCCAAAATCTCACTTTGAGCTCACCAGATCTCAAAACCGTCGTTCTGGTCTCAAATTATCGCCAAAAGGCGAAAACAGTGCATTTCTATGAAAAGTGCACAAAACGCACGTTTGGGGCCGTGCGGAGCAAGTTTTGGCAAAATCTTACTTTGGGCACACCAGATCTCAAAATCGTCGCACTGGCCTCAAATCATCGCCAAAACGCGAAAACAGTGCATTTCTATGAAAAATGCACAAAACGTGCGTTTCGGACCGTGCGGAGCAAGTTTTGGCAAAATCTCACTTTTGAGCTCACCAGATCTCAAAATCGTCGTCCTGACCTCAAATCATCGCAAAAAAGCTAAAACAGTGCATTTCTATGAAAAGTGCACAAAACGCACGTTTGGGGCCGTGCGGAGGAAGTTTTGGCAAAATCTTACTTTGGGCACACCCGATCTCAAAATCGTCGCACTGGCCTCAAATCATCGCGAAAACGCGAAAACAGTGAATTTCTATGAAAAATGTACAAAACGTACGTTTCGCGCCGTGCGAAGCAAGTTTTGGCAAAATATCACTTTTGAGTTCACCGGAGCTCAAAATCATCGCACTGGCCTGAAATCATGACCAAAAAGCGAAGACAGTGCATTTCTATTAAAAGTGCACAAATTGCACGTTTTGGACCATGCGGAGAAAGTTTTGCCAAAATCTCACTTTTGAGCTCACCAGATCTCTAAATCGTCGTTTTGGTCTCAAATCATTGCCAGAACGCGAACCAGTGCATTTCTATGAAAAATGCACAAAACGTGCGTTTCGAACCGTGCGGAGCAAGTTTTGGCAAAATCTCACTTTTGAGTTCACCACAGCTCAAAATCGACGTACTGGCCTCAAATCATGGCCGAAAAGCGAAAAGAGTGTATTTCTATGAAAAGTGTACGAAACGCACGTTTGGGGCCGTGCGGAGCAAGTTTTGGCAAAATCTCCCTTTTTAGCACACTGGATCTGAAAATCGTCGTACTGTTCTGAAATCATGACCAAAAAGCGAAGACAGTGCATTTCTATTAAAAGTGCACAAATTGCACGTTTGGGGCCATGCGGCGAAAGTTTTGGCAAAATCTCACTTTTGAGCACACCAGATCTCAAAATCGTCGTACTGGCCTCAAATGAACTACATCAAACGGGGAATGTCTTCCTCTTTTATGCCGCCCTTTCTGACGTGCATTTGTATATGACGTTGAAGGTTGTAGCCGTAGAAGAAGCAGCCTGTTATCCTACACATCCTCTCGTTATGATGGCTTCTTTTCTTCTGCTCGCTGTCGCTCTTCAGGGGACTTGCCGCTTTCCTTTCTCGTTTTCTTTACGGGCGCTTCGTCATCGCTCCTCAGGGGACTTGCTGTTTTCTTTTTCGTTTTCTTTACGGGCGCTTGGAAATCGCTCTCGCTGTCTGTTGTAAGGGCACTTGCTGTTTTCTCCTTTGCCTTCTTTACAGGTTCGTAGTCGCTCTCACTGTCTGTTAGTGTGGCTTTTCTTTTCCTGGACTTATTCTCATCCTCGACTCTCTCAATGTCCTTATCTGCATCGCCACCTGTTTGATCTTCCTTTAAGTGAAACTTTTCTGGCGCACAGGCTAGCGTTAACTTGTACATTCCATATAATGTCTCAGTGTCAAGGGCTCTTGAGGCTTGGTAATCTCTCATTGCTGAGAGATCATCGACATGCACCCCAAGGCCCGTTTGGCGCACCTTTGTAGCACCCTCGAGGCTAGGTCATCAATATCTCGTTGCTGAGAGATCCAGGACATGCACCCCAAGGCCCGTTAGGCGCACCTTTGTAGCATTTCAAGGCCCAAAGCATCCGCTGCTTGGTAAAGAACTGCACAGTGGCGATAATCGGAGCGAAACGTGTTCCAGTTAATGTCTTTGTCCTTGTTGTACGGTACTCTGTCTTTTTACCTTCAAGACATCCTTCGCTGCTTGGTCACCATTATAAGCATGATATTATATTTTATGTTACTACTCGAAAGGGAACCGAAAGTGAATGGGTTTACAAGTTACAAAAGTGTTTTGCGTGCCGGGGCGAGCTCGGTTTGATGAAATGGACACAACAGCCCCGTTTGGGATTAATTTGCCACGGATGTGACCTTTATTTCTAATTTAACAATAATCACTCATCCGTTTACGGAATGAAGTGTTAACAAGAATAACTTCCAATCATCAAAGGTGGGGACAGATAAAACGCCAACGCGAATAGACATTAAACTTCATTACAAGAAATAAAAAGATAGGCCGCTGTCAAGGAGGTGATGGGGGCGGGAGGAGGGTTTGTGCTTTTAGGAAGATTCGCAAATCGGAAGTTTACCCCAAGGCGGCTAAGAGCAAAGAGAGGACCTCTTATTGAAAACCAACCTTTTTATGGGAATCCGGATACCCATACAAGCACCCATTGTCCTCCGCTGGCCGGACACCTCTGACAATGACCCTTTCTTGTCTCACATAAACCTAATTATTCGTTTCTCATAATTATTGGTATTTTATGTTACTACTCGAAAGGGAACCAAAAGTGAATGGGTTTACAAGTTACAAAAGTGTTTTGCGTGCCGGGGCGAGCTCGGTTTGATGAAATGGACACAACAACCCCGTTTGGGATTAATTTGCCACGAATGTGGCCTTTATTTCTAATTTAACAATAATCACTCATCCGTTTACGGAATGAAGTGTTAACAAGAATAACTTCCAATCATCAAAGGTGGGGACAGATAAAACGCCAAACGTCACATTTTGTGACAGCCCCACCCGAAGCCACAGGCATGCAAAGCACGGAACTGAACTTTTAGAAAAAACAGTACATAAAGCAATCAGCCCCTGACTGAAATTGCTCAGACCTCCATAATAATGTAAGAATATTTCTAAAATTTCAAGCCAGGATATAATCAGGAGGATCAAGGTTAACAGGAAACGAGCTCTTGTCAGCTCGCAATGAAAGTAAACCGCAGAAAGGAAAGATGGCGAGACTAGCCCATGTCTAAAATTTCGCCAACTGTCCGTTTACTTAGTGACAAGAAAGAAATGACGGGTATGGATTGTAAAATAAAAGACGGAAAACATAAAATATTAAAAATATTAATATATTAAAAATTTTAAAATATTGAAAATTTTTCGGACCTCCAGACATACAGGAACAATATTATTTAACATTGCAAACCATGATATTTTTAGAAGAATCAATGTCAGCAAGAAACAAGCGGAATTAGCCCTTGTCTAAAATTTCGCTTGTTGCTTGTCAGCTCGTGATAAGAGTAAACTGTGGAAAAGGAAAGGTGGCGAGACTAGCCCCTGTCTAAAATTTCGCCAACATTCCATTTACTTGGTTACAAGAAAGAAATGACGAGTAGGCGTCGGAAAACAAAGAGGGAAAACATACAAAATTAAGCAACGAGAGCGGCGGAACGAATGTAGACTTTGAATGCGTCTGATTTCCAGCGACCCATGCCACGAATTTGGGCGTCAGAATATCCTTGGTCTGCAGCATAACTACCCGCCCCAATGCGAAAACTATGAGGTTTATAATGACTTGGGTCAAGTCGGCAGAAGGTCAGGCAATGATTGAATTGCTGAGTAAAAAGAAAAGTGGTAACAACGGACCCATCTGCTAAAGTAAACAGTGGCCCGGGCTGGGCACCGCGAAGGTTGCAAAAATTGAGTAAAGCCTGAACGGGACAAAATTAGGAACCTGATTGCGAAAGAATGTTGATAGAAAAAGGTCGATTAGACCGGTTATGTTTAAAATTGGTAAGCGAGATTTTCGCAGCGACGGTATGGCCCTGATAAACCAGAAAAAGTAGATTTTGGTACTGTAATAAGGACTGTCCCAAGCTCGTGGCAGTGGTCGCAATTTCGCCGATTCTAAGAAAACCATAAAAGGCGGTAAAAAACACCGCTTTGAACAATGCGCGAAGGTACAATGATGAGGTAGTGTGTTCCAACGCTGCAGCGAGATTGTGGAGAACTGGTAGAGTAATAGGAAGCCGTATGTCGGGGTGAGAGCAAGATTTAGCAGCGGAGAGAAGTTTAATGATAACAAAAGCTTTTGTAGGATCCGCGAAACCTTGAAGTTTGTGAACATAGCTCAAGGCGGATACATACGTAGAAATAGTCGATGGTGCGAATTGCTTGCCGGACAAGTGGGCTATAAACAAGGCAACCGAATTAACGCTTAATGGAAGGGTTATGGCATCCGAAGAAACAAATTGACGAGCAAAGTCTGTATATAAAACCCACGCTCGCTGATAGGTTCGGCGGGAACCTCGGGAAATTGCGGAGGTTAATAACAGCTTCAAATTATCGACCAGTTCTCCGGCAGAAGATGAAGCGGCACTGGCGTTGGCTTGTCGTCCGCTCGGGGCGCTAATCGCCTGAATTCCTCTACCTGTAAGCGGGAAAGTAAGTCGCATTCCCGATTAAAAATACCCAAGACATGTTTAGAACGGAACAAAATATTGTATCTTAAACAACAAAGTACCAAGTGCCGTATTAAAACCATAACCTCGCGTTCTTTGGCGGTTTGTTTGTTAAGAATATCAACGAGCGCCCTGTTATCGGTAAAAAAGACAACGCATTTGTTTTGCATCAAGTGACCCCAAATTTCAACCGCGATAACAATGGGATACAGTTCTAATATGGTGATGTTTAATGATCGCCATCGTGTAGGAAAAGGCCCAAAGAACCAGTGTTTACCAAAAACCGCACCATAACCTAACGACCCGGCGACATCGGTGTACAATTGTAGCTTTGTTGATGTCAACCAGCGGTCAGGAAGAAGAAAGGATTTTCCATTATACTGATGGAGAAATGATAGCCACATTTGAATGTCTTGTTTACAGTCGCGGGTTAAGCGGATGAAATGGTGCGGTTTTCGTACTCCTTTTGTTAAATCTATTAACCGACGAAGAAAAGCACGTCCCGGGACAATTACCGAGCAAGTAAAGTTTAATAATCCAATTACAGACTGTAATTCTCGCAGGGTCACCCGTTTCTGGCGATAACAAATTGTTAATTGATCCCGACATTTGTGAAGTTTGTCTGCCGGTAAACTCGCTTGCATTGCCACAGAGTCTAAAGTTATTCCTGGAAATTGAAGGGTGGTAAACGGGCCTATAGTTTTGCCTTCGGCAATAGGAACATCTAAATCATCACATAAGGCCAAAAAGTTTTGCAACATAACACGGCATTCATGCTCAGTACGGGCAGCAATAAAAAAATCGTTTAAAATATGAATAATGGCACGGCAACCGAACATTTTTCTTGCGATCCATTCGAGTGCTGTGCTGAAGCTCTCGAAGATTGAACAACTCGATGAGCAGCCCATGGGGAGTGTGGTATCGAAATAATAGTCCCCTTGCCATTTCATACCAAGTAAACGAAAGTCATTGGGATGAATAGGAATGATCCGAAAGGCCAAGGCAATATCGGTTTTCGCCATAAAGCAACCTGATCCTAAGTGTTTTATAATTTGGATTGCATCGTCTATGGTAGCGTAATGAACGGACGAAAATTCTTTTGGAATACCGTCATTAACGGAAGAGCCATGCGGGAATGAAAGATGGTGTATCAAACGGAATTCGGATGGTGTCTTTTTGGGAACGATGAACCTGATCCCAAGAAAAAGATTTCGGGTCCGACTGGCGGAGAAAACGAAATTGCTCGTCATACCAGCGCCAGTTGCCTTGCTTGTTAGCTAAGTCCTTGACTATCTCGCAATACTTCATTAATGCAGGCGTCGCTACTGGGAATTTAACTGTGTAAACGGCTACGAACGCATTGAACGCACTCGACCATTGCCCAATAGATCCAATTCGTTTGGTTTTATGGACAGGCTCCAAAGAGAGCTTAGTAGGGCCATTGTCGAAGTCGCTCGACACAGAGACGGAATATTTAGATACCTCTAAAAATGTAGGAGTAATTAAAACCCCGAAATCAATAAACTGATCGTTCCATATTTTTTGTTTGATCTTATCTGGAACACGTGACCCTAAACTGACAGCAGTGCTGTTAAACATCCCAGACTGACTGGATATGCGAGGCTCGTGAGGGTTAGAGGGATTGATAGTCACACCTGAAAGGCCCGTTAACTGGTTTACTTCGTCCCTGGTGACTCCTTGGACCAGCTGTGACGAATCGTTTGCTTGAGGAGGATCAGCAGAGGAGGAAGGAGTCACTGGAGCCGTGATACCAGCAGCCTTTAAACCTTCGAGTACGGAGGTACTTACCGCCGTAACGAGGGTTGAGAGATCCAAACCCGGTCCACTGGGAAGTGTTACTTGGGGCGCTGGAGGGACTTGTGTGGCAGGCAACTCGTTAGCCCTTGAAAGAACCGAAGCCTGGGTAGCCCCACTCCCCGAAGCCTGTGTATCCCTGCTTGCTCTGGCGCGCTTTGGCCGTGTTGACGTAGAGGTCGTAGATGAGCGTTTTTTAGCAGGCATACTGGTTTGTGCTTGGCAGTTTTGTGCTTTTAGGAAGATTCGCAAATCGGAAGTTTACCCCAAGGCGGCTAAAAGCTAAGAGAGGACCTCTTATTGAAAACAAACCTTTTTATGGGAACCCCGATACCCATACAAGCACCCATTGTCCTCCGCTGGCCGGACACCTCTGACAATGACCCTTTCTTGTATCACATAAACCTAATTATTCGTTTCTCATAATTATTGGTATTACATTATATCATATCATATCATATCATATCATATCATAACATGTCATGTCATGACATGTCATATTATATCATATCATATCATATCATATCATATCATATCATATCATATCATATCATATCATATTATATTATATTATATTAGCTTCTGTTGAGGTGTTTTCGCATGTGTACGAGGTTTTGAACTAGAAGCATAAGGTTGAGCCAATATTAAAACCGAGTGTATTTGCAGATAGTATTAAAGTCATGCTATATATCCTGCAAATTTGAATTTGTTTGATGTCATCCCCTCAGAGATATTAACGATCAAATTGCAGCCTCGTGTCCATGTTTGAAAAACTTGTAAACAAGGCTAGAAACAAACCGTTGAGCCGATAATAACGTCGAGTGTATTGGCAAATACTATTAAAGTCGTTGTATATATCCTGCGAATTTGACGAAGTGTGATAAAATCTCGTCAGAGATATTACGTTCAAAGTATAGCCTCGTTTGCATGTTTGACGCACTTTTGGGTCGCCATATTGGACAAAATTCAACTGTTAATAACTCGCACGTTTTAAAAGCTGTTTCCATGACTTTAGCCACACGGTTAGATCACTTTGGGATCTAACTCGATTGATATAAACACTGCCATAAACACAAGATCTGACGATGTTATTAACGGCTGAAATTTGCAGCTAATTAATTATTCAGTTATTAATTACTCCTGAGCACAATGATGAATTCACGCAAAACTTACACCAAAGTGTTCCTTTCCTGCTGTATCAACTACATCTATCATAAAAGTATAGATAAACCCTCGTCCTTTGTCTCTAAAAGCCATAAAGTGATTTCTTGAGAAGAGGGTTAAATATCTAAAGATAAACTGCTGACTACGCAAAAGCAAACACTTTCGGTTGGGAAAATAGTTTCCTAGAGTAGCACTAGGTCCTTATGTCAAAGTTCTGATAGTTGGTTTGGTTGTGCATAGTCTTAAAAAGGTCTAAATAGAGCACAAATGCGGAGCACAAAAGAGCGTGTACTCACCGCTCCATGGCTTGTCCCTGCTGTGATGACCAGCTTCATGTACGGACACTGATATGTCTTAAAACACACCCCATCATAACTCCTAAAGTATTACCGCTTTAGACTTCAAATTTAGCAGAAAGTACAAAATTATAAGGTTAGTAGATTGACAGTGTCGATGTCTCATTGTGACGTCATTATGACATCATTGAAAATGGCTTGGAAAAAACATTTTTTGAGACCTAAAAGACTACTTTTATTTTGTACTATGGAATCCTTTTATCCAACCAAGTTGTATATTTTGTGCAATTTGGCGATGTAAAGTGGAAATAAGCTTAGCCACAACTTGCCATTTCGGCGGAACAGTGTCATTAGTATGCATTTACGAAGAGTATTCACGAAGTGCGATGGCTAAAAACCGATAATGCCCGAAATATTGACAACGAGGCTCCGCAATTTTTCTCCTAGGAGCCAACAACTATCTCCTAAGTTATGACAAACAAACCGTTTAGCTTTCTATCTTACAAAACATTGACTAAGCAAATGGAATGAAGTAAAGCAGCTCAAAACAATCTGAGCCGTTATAACGTACGTATTTGGGTTTCAGATGAGTGTCACGATTGACACTGCATCTCCAGCAAACAAAGAAAACCTTGATTTCCAGCTAAACTGTAATCCACTTCAATCCTTGCAATCCTACGATTTAGCAATAAACTACTTCTTTTGTTTTGTACTTTGAGATGTTTTTATCCAACCAAGTTGTTTATTTTGTGCCATTTGGTGATATAACGTGAAAATAAGCTAAGCGACATTTTGTCATTTTGGCGGGACAGTGTCATTACTATGCATTTACGAAGAGCATTCACGACGTGCGACGGTTAAAACCGATAATGCCCGAAATATTGACGACGAGGCTCCGCAATTTTTCTCCTAGAAGCCAACAACTATCTCCTAAGTTATGAGAAACAAACCGTTTAGCTTTCTATCTTACAAAACATTGACTAAGCAAATGGAATGAAGTAAAGCAGCTCAAAATAGACTGACCCGTTATAACGTACGCATTCTGGTTTCAGATAAATGTCACGATTGACACTGCCTCTCCAGCAAACGAAGGCAATTTTGGTTTCCAGCTAAACTGTATTCCACTTCAATCCTTGCAATCTTGCACTTTGTCTCCAAACGTCTACTTTTACTTTGTACTATAGGATCTTTTTATCCAACTAAGTTGTATATTTTGTGCCATTTAGCGATATAGCGTGGAAATAAGCTTAGCGACATTTTGCAATTTCGGTGGGACAATCTCATCAGTATGCATTTACGAAGACTTATCACGAAGTGCGACAGCTAAAACCGAAAATGCCCGAAATATTGACGAAGAGGCTCCGCAATGTTTCCCCTAGGAGCCAACAAATGTCTCAGAAGTTATGACAAACAAACAATTTATTTTTCCATCTTACAAACATTAGCTAAGCAAATGCAACGAAGTAAAGCGGCTCAAAATAGACTGAGCCGTTATAACGTACGCATTCTGGTTTCAGATAAATGTCACGATTGACACTGCCTCTCCAGCAAACAAAGAAAACCTTGATTTCCAGCTAAACGGTAATTCACTTCAATCCTTGCAATCTTGCGATTTAGCAATAAACTACTTCTTTTGTTTTGTACTTTGAGATATTTTTATCCAACCAATTTGTATATTTTGTGCCATTTGGCGATATAACGTGGATGAATAAGCTAAGCGACATTTTGTCATTTTGGCGGGACAGTGTCATTAGACACCTTAAGATACCCCGATTTTTGCTCACGGGTACGGGTAGCGCCATTTTGAATTCATTAAATGATCACGTCAGCGATACCTTCCCGTCAAAGCTACACGTTTTCCCGGGGTAGCCACTACTCTACACGTTTGTTTTGTACGGGTAACGATGTCGGAAACGCGGGTAAGTTTTTTTGCCTTTATACCCACTTTATTTGACAAAAAAAGTTTATAGGATATTACATAAACACTTTCTTTTTCACTTTGTAAAATCTCGGCGATAAAGAAAACTTTCGGTATGAAAAAAAGGCGGACGAAATAGTACGCTGCCAGATAAGCTTAAGCTTAAATTTTAACTTATGCAGCATTTTTCTCATTCAGAAACATTTTTCATATCAATTTACGACATTTGAAGTACAGGATGAAGTCCTGAATCAATTTTAGATTGACAACTTTGTTTCTATGCTTTTAAGGACATTTAGTTCAATCAAATCTTGTAAAATACTGCTAAAATATGCGAATCCGACCTGAATTTGTTGGCGACGCTTCTGTTTTGAGACAGCGCAAAGCATGGTTAGTAGAGGGAAGGAAACATGAACACATGAACTACTGAAGGTCGAAACGCATTGAAATACGCTTTTTTTTTATCTTTACAGACCATGTTTAGGTGGCACATGAAACATGACATTGACCTGGTGAAGGAGGTCGTAAAAGTCAGGCGATTAAATCGCCAAACGTGCAAGCAAGTTTAAACTCTCGCCATTTGTTGTTGTTATGAAAACGACAAAAACTTCAAAACACTGAGTTACGCTTATAAATAAATAAATAAAACTTGCTTTGTTTTCGTCGTAAAGTGTCTTTTATCGATAAAAATCAGGCTATATTCTCTAGATGTAAGCTTAAATAACAGCCAAATGTATCTTTGACCGAATAGAAATTTATTTAACCACAGTGAGTTGAAAAGTTTTTCTTGTCAGTTTGCGAGAGAGTATTTTCACTTCGGGTAGTTTCAAGTCTGAGTGTTTCTTAAAAAGTCTGAAAGGTTTCCCTATAATTTTGCCCTCTACATTATAAACAAGTAATCGCATGTTCCCTCGTAAAATTAACAATTAATATCACTTGTGTTTTCAGAAGCTGTAGAAATTGCCCGGGTCGCGAAGCATTCAGTAATTTTGCCCTCCTCTGTTGACGCGATGTTTTCACTACAGCGTACCCGTGTATCTTAACTCGAAACCTAAACCGTCGTATCCGGGTACGGCTACCGGTGACTTTACCCGTACCCGTACCGGGAATCGGGGTATCTTAAGGTCTCTATTACTATGCATTTACGAAGAGTATTCACGACGTGCGACGGCTAAAACCGATAATGCCCGAAATATTGACGACGAGGCTCCGCAATTTTTCTCCTAGGAGCCAACAACTATCTCCTAAGTTATGACAAACAAACCGTTTAGCTTTCTATCTTACAAAACATTGACTAAGCAAATGGAATGAGGTAAAGCAGCTCAAAATAGACTTAGCCGTTATAACGTACGCATTCTGGTTTCAGATAAATGTCACGATTGACACTGCCTCTCCAGCAAACGAAGGCAATTTTGGTTTCCAGCTAAACTGTATTCCATTTCAATCCTTGCAATCCTGCACTTTGTGTCCAAAGGTCTACTTTTACTTTGTACTATAGGATCTTTTTATCCAACTAAGTTGTATATTTTGTGCCATTTGGCGATATAACGTGGAAATAAGCTTAGCGACATTTTGCCATTTCGGTGGGACAATCTCATCAGTATGCATTTACGAAGACTATTCACGAAGTGCGACGGCTGACCGAAAATGCCCGAAATATTGACGAAGAGGCTCCGCAATGTTTCCCCTGGGAGCCAACAAATGTCTCAGAAGTTATGACAAACAAACAATTTATTTTTCCATCTTACAAAGTAGTATAGGGAGTGGGTGATCCGGCCCCAGCTCCAAAGGCCCGAGAAACCGCTTATTTTGACAACTCCCGAACGCCTGTGTTACCTGGCCCCCAGGGCTCATTGCATTCGCCCTGGGGGCCAGGTAACACAGGCGTTCGGGAGTTGTCAAAATAAGCGGTTTCTCGGGCCTTTGGAGCTGGGGCCGGATGCACCCACTCCCTATACTACATAGTGATCAATTCTATACGACCCCACTTAACGATGCCTTTGCGTTACAACCCCATTTCAAATAAGAGTTAGATTGCATGATTTAACGCATCCTGTGTGAACTGGGGGGTCGGCGCTGCCAATTGAAGAAATGTAAACCACTTTGTATACACCCCCATGGATGCACCACTTCGCTTCGTTAGGAAAAATCAGGGTTGGCGTGACTGGCTTCTCAGCTACAAAATGACTGTTCCTGCCGACTATCCAATACATGATCTCGATTTGTTCTATCAAGAGAACAAACCTGCTATAGTTCGAACTATAGCTAGAGAGATTACAGACCTTGGCCCCATCAAAGTGAATTTTACATTCTTAGTTCACTTTTCAAAGGAAGGAGCCGATGGGACGCAAAGAATCACACACTACTTTGAGCAAAAGAACCCTCTCATAATAACAAACTTTTATCAAGCAGCAGTCAATGGACAACTGCAAGCTGTTATCAACTCAAACAAGGAAGAAGTAGCCAGATGGGTAAACATGGGTTCAGGTTGGGTTATCGACAGAGTTGAGTACGTCTTTCTTGATTTCTCAAGATATCAACCCATCAGAGGCGGCTATTATATCCATCTTCCTCCAAAGCGCAAAGCAAAACAGGCCATCATAAACATCAAAAACACAGATAATCAATGCTTTCGATGGGCTTTGCGAGCTGCGCTCTTCCCCACTCGAGATACAAGACATTCAGACAGGCCAAGCAAGTATCCGACAGAGGATGGCTTAAACTTCACCGACATCTCTTTCCCTACACCCTTGCATCAAATCTCTGAAGTAGAAAAACTCAATAACCTCGCAATAAACGTCTTTGGCTGGCATAACGGTAACACAACAGTCCTTAGAATTAGTGAAGTAGAAGATCCTGAGATAAGACGAGTCAACCTGATGCTGATAACCAATGAAAATAACACACACTACTGCTACATAAAAAGCCTAAGCAGGCTTCTTCATAGCAACTATAAGGCAGGCCGAAAGATTCATTTCTGCGAACTATGCCTTCAAGGGTTTTCATCGCAAGATGTTCTCAACAAACATCTGACTGACTGCAGAGGTATCAAAGGCAGGCCGGTTCGAACTGAAATGCCTAAAGATGGTGAAAACATCCTTCATTTCGAGAACTACCAGAACCAGATGAAAGTGCCTTACGTTATCTACGCTGACTTCGAAAGTCTCGTTACAAAAATCGACACGTGCAAGCCAGACCCAAAAGAAAGCAGCACAACCAAAACATCAGTACATACACCATGCGGGTTCTCTATGATGGCTGTTCGCTCTGATCTCAAAACAAAAGGCCCATACTTATACAGAGGTGAGGACGCGGTTGAGGGGTTTCTACATTGCATACAATTGTTAGAGAGGGAGATAAGAGACGAACTTCATCAAAAGAAGCCCGTATCAATGACACGAGCAGACTGGGCAGACTTCAACAATGCAGACTTCTGCAGCATTTGTGATTATGATCTCTACAAAGAGAACTTCAACGACTCTATCGAATTCTACGATCCGAACACGGGAGAGTATGTGGGTCTTGTTCATCGCAAAACTAACAAATGCTACACCAATGCATTAAAAACCTACATCCAAAACGAAGAAACAGGGCGTTTGGAGGCGTTTCCCTTCATAGGCCCAAGAAACAAAAGGCAACAAAAAACAAAGCCCATCTTTGAGCAAGCTGATTGCCTCTTCTGCGGGAAGTCTCTTGTACGAGACTTCATGAGAGACGCTGTTTTAGATCACTGCCACATAACAGGCAAGTATCGAGGCGCTGCTCACAACGCATGTAATCTGAATCACTTCAGAATCAACCCGGAGACTGTTACAATCTCTGTTGTCTTTCACAACTTGAAGGGCTACGATGCACATCATATCATGAGCGGCATAGCTGAAGTACAATCTGATCTGAAGTGCATCCCGACAAATATGGAGAAGTACATTTCTTTCTCTCTTGGCAACTTAAGGTTTATCGACAGCTTGCAGTTCATGCAGTCGAGCCTCGATAGCCTGGTTAAATCAAACGAACCAGAGTCCTTTACAATCATGGCAAACCATCAAAAGGACCCCAATAAACTCAAGCTCCTTCTGCAAAAAGGAAACTATCCATACGAGTACATGGACTCTTGGAGGCGGTTTGATGAGAAGTCACTCCCAGAGAAGAGCGCGTTCTATAGCGAGCTCAAAAAGGAGCACATCAGTGATGAAGACTACACTCATGCGCAGAAAGTGTGGGATACGTTCGAATGTAAAAACCTCGGCGAGTATCATGATCTTTACCTAGAGACAGATGTACTACTCCTTGCAGATGTCTTCGAGAACTTCAGAAAAACATGCCTCGAGCACTACAAACTTGACCCGGCGCATTACTATACAGCCCCGGGCCTCAGCTGGGACGCTCTTTTGAAATACACAGGAATCAACCTAGAACTGCTCACAGACATAAACATGCACCTCTTTGTCGAAAAGGGCATGCGTGGCGGCATTTCAATGGAGAGCAGGCGCTT
Source organism: Cladopsammia gracilis (assembly GCA_022457155.1). Lineage (NCBI taxonomy): Eukaryota > Metazoa > Cnidaria > Anthozoa > Scleractinia > Dendrophylliidae > Cladopsammia > Cladopsammia gracilis. The sequence goes on along the minus strand of JAJGOT010000805.1, from coordinate 140,949 downwards.
CTGCAAAGCGAACAACCCTTTTCTTGATGACCACAACCCAGATCAAGAAACAAGCTACATCATGTACTTCGATGCAAACAATCTTTACGGTTGGGCCATGAGTCAACCACTCCCTGTTGGCAACTTTCAATGGTGCTTAGTGTACCCAACACAACACCAAATCAGTAAGTGGTCCCCAAACAGAAAGATTGGCTACATCCTTGAGGTTGATCTAGAATACCCCGAGGAGTTGCACGATGAACACAATGCTTACCCTCTAGCACCAGAGAAGCATAGAGTCGCAAAGTCGTGGATGTCTCCTTATCAAAGTGCATTGATAGAGGGACAGGCAGAGGATAAGACAGAGAAGTTGCTCCTAACCCTCAAGAACAAAGACAGATATGTTCTACACTACAGGAATCTTCAGCTTTACCTAGAGCTAGGCATGAAGTTGAAAAAGATTCATCGAATCCTCAAATTCGAGCAGAAGCCTTGGATGGAGCCTTACATAAGGCTGAACACAGAACTCAGAAAGCAAGCCACTTCTGAGTTCGAAAAGAACTTCTTCAAGCTGATGAACAACTTTGTCTTTGGTAAGACGATGGAGAACCTTAGAAAACGCATTAATATGAGGCTTGTTCGCGCTAATGAGACAGACAAGTTGAGAAAGCTTATCTCAAGCCCACTGTTCGCCAGAGCAACAGTCTTTGGTGAAAATCTTGCAGGGATTCAAATGCACAAGGATAAAATCTTACTCAAACGCCCAGTCTACACCGGCATGTGCATCCTTGATCTTTCTAAGACTCTGATGTACGACTTCTACTATAAGTACCTCAAGTTTAAGTACGGCCCTCGCGTAGACCTACTTTACACAGACACAGACAGTCTGCTTCTAGAGATCAAGACAGAGGATGTCTACAAGGACATGGAGAATCGCCTCGATGAGCTCTACGACACAAGCGACTACCCGAAAGACCACTTTCTTCACAGCCAGCTAAACAAGAAGGTCATCGGCAAGATGAAGGACGAGTGCGCTGGCACCCCTATCTCAGAAGTGATCTGCCTACGCTCAAAGATGTACTCAATCATGCTTGGCAGTCAGAAGAACATCAAGAAGGCGAAGGGCACCACCAAGGCTGTGACGAAGAAGGAGATCACACACCAGAACTACAAAGACGCCCTCTTCAGAAAGGAGGCCTTCAAACACGGGATGGACATGCTTCGAAGCGTGAATCACCAGATCTATGGCGTGCATCTAAACAAGACAACACTCTCGCCCTTTGATTCAAAGCGCTGGATAAAAGACGATGGCGTCCATACGCTTGCATATGGTCACAAAGATATCGGAGGCAACTGAGTGCCCGGCGGTACAACCATCAACTCCTCACGGACAAACCCTCGCTTGGGGCCGTCGTACAGATAATACACGACAGGCGTATCTGGCTTGGTGACAACCTTCTCGATGTTGTAGACTTTCAAAGACCAGATTGGATCCGTCGCTCGTCGACTACCCCCCTCAAGCTCACCGGGGTAATACAGATATCTTAATTTCACCCTAGGTGGGAGCTTCTTTTCATTCACCCCAACAGGCCTAGCATATGGGGTCGCTGGCTTGGCCGAGGTTGCCTTCTCTTTGATTGCTTGTGCAGGCTTCTTGCCAGTCAATCTGGTTACTTCATTGTTCAAGGCAGAGACAACATCTGGCAATCTTTTAACCCAAGCAGTCGAACGGCCAGAGGGTAGATTCATTTCAACTGCGTACTGGTAACCAAACAATCGTTCAGCCAGGGTTCTGTTGAATCTTTCAACAATCCCTTGGTCTCTGTGGATATCAACACGCCCACGACGAATGGTTGTTTTATGAGCCCCAGTCTCTTTAGTCACAGCCCCCATAAACTCTGTTCCCGGATCGACTTGCAACAGTTGTGGCCATTTCAAAGGCCCGCGTCTGTAAATACGTGTAAGCGCCTTCGAAACTTCATCAGACTCTTTCGAAGTCAAGGGCTCTGCTGCTTTGTAACGGCTTGCTACATCAACAACTGTCAAAGCATATTTGTAAATCTTTCGCCCATGAGGCAGTTTGTCGTGTGGCAAAAAAAGTAGATCTGCTTGATGCACGGCATTAGGAGTCTGGACATCAAACTTGGGCCGAGGGATATGGCGTGGTGTAGGGAGATATACTTGCCAAAGAGCTTGTTTGACGAGCCATTTCTTTGCCACCTCTTCAGATACCTTGGCTGCTGCAGCTAGCTTTTTGACAGCGGCAAGTCCTTTCCAATAGCCTTTGGGGCCGTAATAGACCTTTGAGAGTTTCGCCTCCATATACATATGTGTTTTACAGAAAGCGAAACGCCGCATAGCCAAGGGCGAGTGCGCCAGTGCCGATAAACAAGAGTTCGCCTTGTTTCTGCTGTGGGCCTGGTTTATAAAAGTCAGAGAACTCGGGCTCTTTGGGGAGTGTTATTTGCTGCTCCCGATGTGTTTGGTTGTAGAGCACTAGAGCTTGGTCAGTGTCTTGAAAGTTGTGTTTCGCTTGATCTTTGATTCGATCATTGCTGGCAATCCAGTCGAGGAGCTTTGTGCGGTCTTTCTGATATTTAGCGTAGGCAGCTTGATAGGCCTCTAACGCCTTGTCGTGTCTGATCTTCTCATCCAGAGCGGCTTTCCCACTGTCGCCGGAAAGATATTTTGCGAGATAGTTGCCTCCAGTGAAAGCAGCGGCATTCAAAATTGCTCCACCAACCATAATAGCGATTGAGGCCATTGCTATATATATGATTTACATTGAAGCAGGGAGAATCTTCTGGTCCTCGAGATATTTCTTGAGAGCTATGCTCCCAGCCATGACGGCAGTGAACTTCACATAGTTCATGAGATTCGAGCTGGGGTCGGCCGTGAGATTTTCTTTGATGATCTTTTTGCCAACCCAGCCAATACTTGCGACAAGGCCAGTTATTGTGGCCGCATCAAGAACAGCTTTCACGAGCTTGTTGTCAGACATGGTGTATATATATATATAAGATTTTAAATTTCAGGCGACTCTTCATTATGCGCTGTCTCGTTGATCTGTTGTGTTGCTAATTGCCAAACTGTTTTTAGGGCGGCAATGTTGAATTTAAGTGTAACAAGAAGAATACCTCCGATTGCAGCCCCGTTTACAAAGCCTTGAAAGAGATTTGCCATTGTGTATATATTTTTTTTTACTCCATCTCGCGAATTCTTCGTCTCGGTGGTGGGTGAGTTTGAACTTCATTCACCACTGTCGGCGCAGGGGCTGGGGTCGAGGTTTTGCGTCTAAGTGTATTCATAATGGCCTCGCGTTGGTAATAGACACCCCAAGCGGATATAATTACCCCGGCAACACCAAGAAGGAGAAATACTGTGTTGCTGCTAGCTTCTTCATTTATCGAGTTTTGGGGTGCCGAGTTTGGGGTAGGCTCGTTTGTTGCTTTAGAAGAAGCTTGTGCTTATTTTTTTGCCTCTCTTGCCAGGCGGTTGCGCTCAGCAAGCCTTTTGCCAGAAGCAAGACGACCAGGGTTTTTGGCTGGAGCAGTCTTTGGGGTATCAGAGGTAACGTGCGTGTTGGTTGTGGGTGCTGCTGGCGCGACTGTTTCTTCAGGCACTGTCTCGAGTGGTTGAGCCATCATGTGTATATATATGTATATTTTTTATTTCAAACCTTCGTGGTTTCTGCCAGGTTTCTGCCAGGTTCCTGCCAGGTTCCTGCCAGATTATGTGTCAAAAATTTCATCAAAACATGTGTCAACTTCATCAAAACCCTCGAGTGGGTAACCTTCCCCATCTCTGCTTGTGTGTACAGGTGGAGAAGGTTCAGGGGGCAACTCTTCTGGCTCCTTTTTGAAGTCGATGTGTTTTGTAGTGATCAAAACAGCCTTGGCCAAGGCCAAGAATCGCCCACAACGCAGTGCAATGTTTCCAGCAAGAGATGAAAGTTCATGGTTAATCATGTAGTCATTTTTGAGTTCTTTCTGCAGGGCCTCCACATCGTCAATCTTAACAACCATGCCGGCGCCTTTGGTTGCGAACATTATAACGCTGTCAATCAGAGACTCGGCCGTCTTGTTGCCGACATAGGCTTCATACCTTTTGTAGTACTTTTCAACCTCTTTATCCGTCAGGCCCTTCACCTGCTCATGTGTGAGCTGGGCACCGATGGCCTCTTTTGACTTGCCGGTTGAAACAAGGACTGCCAGTTTCTCGCGTTGAGTTGGAGTGTCTGGACCTGTTAAGACTTCAGGAATCGCTGATGGCAAGGAGCTATCAGGGGTTGCCTCTAGCAGCTGCATGACATTCTCAATGGCCATGTCTTTTTGGAGGTTTGTTGCCATTGCGTATATATTATGTATTTATTTTTCAATTATTCTCTTGATGTCAGGCAAAAGACTTTCAACCTCACGTATAAGCCCCGTCATGGTGGCTGGGCACACAGTGAGTTTCAAAGGATAGCGGCTAAGAAGCATGAGACGCAGATCGTCTGCGTCAGCGGTTTTGATTATCTGTATTTGCATCTCCTCCGCATGACTCTGCAATTCACCTAGAAGTTGTGAAAAGATCGTGAGCTTGTGGATACTGGTTGAGGTGTTCATGGTTCAGCGTATATATATGTTTTCACATTTTCAATTCTATCCCATATGGGTGCCGCAGAGAGAAGACTAGGTGAGAAAACTTGTGCCTCTTTAATTTTGCAATCAACTCTTTGTACTCTTGATATTCAAGCTCACCGGCATAGTCATCAAAGATGGCCTTTGTTGTTTTGCTTGATGGGGTGTAAAAAAGCACAATCGATGCAACGTTTTCCCTAAAGGGTTTCGCAATGCTGGTTAACTGTTGGGTTAGCACCCACACTGACAAGCCGCTGTGGCGAGGACTGAACCCTAGTTTCACAAGTTGACTCGTGCGACCTTTCACATCCTTCGAAGCAGCACAGTCATCGAGCACAAAGAGCGTGTTTGTCCCGTCGAAGAAATAACTGGCTAAAGTTAACCATGTTTCAATCTCATGCTGCTGACAGTCTATCACGAAAATGCGTGGCTCCTTGTCCACGAAACCGTCGTAGGTCTTGTTGTGGACAAATGTTGGACAGAAGAGAACAATATAGTCAAACTTGCCCCTGAAGGGGCCACGCAGCTGATTCAGAAGATATTGTGTTTTGCCAGAGTTAGTCGGCCCGATAATTAGTGCATTGAATGGCAGCTTTCGTGGGTCCATCTATATACATATATATGTGTTTAGTACTGAACCGCCTGCAGCTGTCTGTCCATGATGTTCATCTGTGAGTCGCTGATGGTGTAGATGTGGCAGTGCACGTTTCCCGAGCCGGAGGTTGCCCATTCGAGCTCAAGATGTACGCTGTCCTTTGTGTTGACGAGGCGTTGGCCGTTGCCATGTAGGGTTGTATCAGCCATTGATCTAAGGTCGATAAGGAGGCCGAACTAGTTGTCCGTGAGATATTTTGTTAGATTCATGTTGGGCCTGCCATCACCCCTCTTTTTGAAGAGGCGACTGACTTCCCTCCACATGTCGGTCCCGTTGATGCCTTCATTGTAAATCCTGTTGGGGGAGCCGTTTATAGTGACATTAACTTTGGTTATGTCTGGGTTGAAGTATTTTTCTGAGTCCCTGGCTCCTGCCGTGTAGGATTCGATGAATAGCAGAAGTATGGCTTTCAGTGACCTGCGCTGCGGGTTCACCCTGAGATTCAGCCGAGCGTCTGAACCCTTCAAGAAGGGAACCACTTCCTCTCGCATGATATGGTCGTAGGCAAACTCTTTTCCGCTAGAGTATACACTTGCTGCCTCGTCAGCCAGCTGCTTACTTCGGATTGTCTCGTACTCAAGCTGGATATTTGTCAACTTGTAGACAACCTTGCTTGTATCCGAACCCCTGACAACTTGAGAAGCCTGGGCGAGCGTTATCTCGAATGTCAAATCGTTGTAGAGTGCCTGTGGGTACATGACGCCGTGGTCTGTTATAATCTGGTGGTCAAGATTGATGCGGTATTTGTTTTTGTAAATGGTCTCCAGCTTGTTTTCCGCATCCACGCCAGAGGTCTTCTTGTCGCCGGCACTAGAGCGAATCTTGCTCAAGTCTACACTCTGGATGCCCTCGGGGAGCATGTTATCTCTCTTATCAACAGAGAGGAATAGGTCCTCAAAGATTTTGTAAATATCGTACCCAACGGTGTCCTGGACAGTGGTGGCGGCAAACTTCACAACAAGCCTGTCAACTAGTGCTCTGGAGACATTTTGTACAAGATAGTTGTTTGCGTGGCCGCCGGCAAGGTCGATGTTAAAGAGCAAGGCAAGCGAGCCCGACACGATAACCTCATGTTCGTTGAGCTTGGGCACCGTAACGTACAGGGTCTCGCCGGGATTGGCTGAAGTGCGTTCAAAGGTGATGCGCTTTACGGTGCGCTCTGCTTTCATAGCACCAAGAATCTTCTCGGCATTCGTTGGGAGGAGGTTGGGTTGCACGGCCATAGCCCAGAGTATATATATATAAATTTATATTTATATATCATAATGGCAGAAGGCGGATATGATATGCCTGGCGAGAACGAGAATCCTTGGGAAGACTGGGGTATTGACCACGATGATGACGACGAAGAAGAAGAAGAAGTTGACACAACAACCCCCTTTCAACATCAACCGGTCGGCACATCCACCCCATATCATGGCGGTGAAGAGCATGAAATGCATACGCTGCCTCGCGAACAGAGCGGATTTGATCCTGAAGACATCCCTCTGCTTACTGACTTTACAAATCCTGACGAAAGAGAAGGAATGGTTGCTAGGGCTAGGGACTGGATCAAAAGGCTCCATCCGAGAGTTGATTTTCGTAGATTAGGCCCAATTAATTTCGGCAAAAAACCAGGAAACGAAAGCAAAATAGTCTCCTTTGGGGTAAGAGGCGGTGAAACTCCCGTTTTCAAGCAGGATGGTTCAGGGCTTCTTAAATCATTCACAGACAGGTTCAAAGGGGCTCTTGGCCCAAGCGCTGAAGAGATCGTCTCTGAAGACAATACAACTATAAGAGAAGAAAGACAAAGGTTGAAGGAGGCAGAGAAACAACTAAAGGAGGCGGAAAGGGTTTCTGTAGCACGGCAACAAGCAGCAAGTGAGGTTCAAAATCTCAGGGGGAGAATCGAAGAAACTCAAGCTAGGATTGACGCTCTGGATCAGGAACACGGTTCAAGCGTTGAGAGTCAAACCGAGCTAGATCGGTTAAAACAACTAAAGAAAAATCTTCAAGGCGATCTTGAAAACCAGAAAAAAGAATTAGGCGCCATTCAAAAAATACAAAAACAACGAGACCAAGAGCAGGCAAAGGTTGACAAACTAAGAACACAACTTTCTGAGAAAACAAGAGAAAGAAATGCTGTCGAGGCAAGACTGAACTCCACCAAGCCGCTGGATGAGTTAAACGAACAAGAGGCCGAGCTTGTACAACAAAACGAGGAAGATAAACGCGTGATAGAGGATGAGAACACTTCTCCCTCTGACAGAGAAGCCGCGGAAGCCCGTGTTGCTGAGCGAGAAGAAGAACTGGCAAGACTAAGAACACAGGTTCAGGAAAGAGAAGAAGCCTTGCCTCTTCGAGAGCGGGTCAAAAATATCTTCAAGAAATATGGCTGGACCCTTCAGGCGGTTGTTCTGGCTGCAGGTCTAGTCATAGGCGCTGTGACGATTGCCGCAATGAATGGCTTAAAGGCCGGCACCAAGGCTAACATCTAGACCTATTGGCAATGGGCTCAAAGCCCTAGGAAATAAGGTTGCCTCCATTCTGCCAGGCTTGATCGGCTCGATCATGAACTTTATCTTCAAAACAGCCGGTCAGGTTATCTCCTTCCTTGGCGAGCACGCCTGGCTGCTGATCCTTGCCGTTGTAGGCTTTATGATTGAAAGGATCACCAAGCGCAGGAGATAATTATCTCATCCAGGCAAACAAGCCTGCTAAAGCAAGCGCACCCACACCAATGAGTGCCTTGTTTACGTGATGCGGCTCGATCTTAGTCTCTTGCGTTGGTTCTGGTGTGGGGGCTGGTTGTGGTGTGGGTGTGACCTTTGGTTTTGGCGCTATGCCCTGTGCCTGTGTCGCCTGTTTGTGAATCGGGTTAGATGGGTGACTGTTTGGTGGATTAATCTTTGTCGGACCACCGTCCATGGGGTGCAAGGATGCTTTTTTTGTGGCAAGATTGACATCGTTGTTAACACCAAGCTTCATCCCTTGCGTTGCCTGCATAAGATTGTTATTGTACCCCACCACGCTCTCTGTGTTGATAACCATGCGTGACGGCATCAGCCAGCTCCCAGGGGCCACTACAAAGTTTAGCCACACTTTCGTTGCTTGGATGGCCTGCTGATAATGCTGTACGCTCTTAGATATGTCGTTTAGTCTTATGGCGTCCTCTAAGAGTGTGAGGAATACTCTCTGCGTTTCGAATGCCCGGCCTCCACTCCCAATAATGCTGCTGCGAGTGTTTGCTTGTGCACCAAGAATGCAGTACACAAAGGCCTCGATTGACTGATTCATACGAGCGAGCCCTGGCTGTGTTAGCCCTTGTGCATAATTCGGCACAAAGTGCTCGAACTGACTAACAGCGCCCTGGTCGTTACGAACGAAGTATATGCCGTTTGCTCGATAGTTTGGGTCTTTTCTGTCTGTGACGCGCTCGTCATCAAACAGGGCTAGATCGGGATCAGGATAGTTGTAATCAGTAGAACTGGGCCCATCATATGCGACCCAAATGTACACATTGCCAAGCCCGTGATTTTTTCCGTATGTGAAACGGAAGTCAGAACTGGGGTCTACACCGAACTCTTGGCAAATCCTCTTGTATGCGTCGATGTTGAACTTGTTGTCTTTTTGGTTGAATGTGGGGTCGTCTGGCAAAGCACTCACGCTCTGTTCCCCACCCAACTTGTAGAGTATTCGCCTTGTTGTGAAATAGACGTGAAACCTGTAAAATGATCGGAGCTGCGGGGTTAGGGAGAGAGTCGAGTTCTTATCAAACAGAAGGTCACGCGAGATCCCGCAGCCGGTTGTTGCACACCACAGGGCGAAGTTCAGTTGTTGTGGCCAGAAACTCATATGCGGACCGCCGAGCCACTTTCTCCCATATTTCGCGGTTGTGAATGTAATCTGTGTGTCTCTGAAAATGTTTCTGTATTTCGTTGTGAAATAATCAGTTGGCGTGACATAGATCTTTTGCGCTTCATCGTTCAAGACAGAGCCAGTCATCATGTCTTTACCGATTGATGTGGAGAAATCAACAGAAGGGATTGGTTTTTGTGTGTTTCGGTTTAACGTCAACTGATAAGGGAAACCACCAATATACTCTAAGCCGAGGGCGTCTTTCAGGGCTTGTGTCCAATCCTTGTGTGGTATGTCTGAAGGCATAGCCCAGGAGCCTTGCCCCTCTGAGAAAAGAACTACTGCTGAGGCTTTGTGCTTTTCGTCGAAAGAAACTTCTGTTGTAAATCTTGACATATCAGCGTGCGGGAAACGCCTTTTGAAGTCTGAGATTGCCTTAGCCTTGGCAGCTGTAGAGAGTTTTTCAGCCTCCGGAGAACTCATCCAAGCAAGTTGCGGGTTTACTGTGGGTTGTTTTTTGCTAATATACCTTTGTTCTGGATAGAGGGGATTTTGGGGACGAGGAAAAAACGGGGGCGGAGGTCCGTAATCGTGACCGCCAATGTTCAGACCGAGATTTGAACCGCGTCTGCCAAACATGATTATATAAATATAATTTAAATATATATATTTATATATACAATCATGGTTGTGTTAACAATCGTCGCACCTTCGAACCCTCACACCATCTACTTCGACCACCCGCTTCAGAAACCGAGTTACATAAGACTTGTCTCTTGTTCATTTTACAACTCGTGGCATAATTTGAAAGAAAATGCAACTATTTCAACAACAATAAATGGCTCCAATGGATCAACTCCAACCGTGACATTACCTCAAGGGCATTACACCATTGATAGTCTAGCGAAAGAATTTAACGACAGCCACCGAACATAGAATAAAATTACAATTATCAACTACTATAAATACACCAGTCGGCTCGATGGTCATTCACAATGGAAGTAAAGTAAAGTTTAGTGACAATCTGGCAAATTTACTTGGCACAAGATCTGTATTGTTTCTAGTAACATACGTCAAAGGATTAACATCACCAAGCACTTACTTTATCCACTGCGATCTGGTTGATAAAGAACAGAACCTGTTCAACGGTAAGCCTTCGACTGTCTTGGCTAAATTTGATCTTCGAGGTGAGCCATATGAGAAAGTTTTCTATGAATCAACACAGCAGAACATCTTGCGTGACGTCTCGTCTGGCGATTATGTAAACAGCGTAACACTGTCTGTAAGGGATGAACACAATGCCCTTTTTGACTTCAATAACATGCCCCTTGAATTTGAACTTGAGATCAATTAAAAAATATATATATACAAACGATGAGCTCGGCTAATGTGTTGCCATCAGCTCCTGAATACAGCGAGACTCCATCGCTTTACCCAGACTTATCCAACTTATCCAACGGTGAAGACTTCAGACTCAAGAAAATCTCTGACTTGCAAAAGGAGCTTGAGTCGGAGGCTAATCATTACAGGCAAGTTGCTAAGAAATACAAGCGAACACATACAATTGTTCACGGAACCGCAGTAAGTTTTGGTTTCATTTCTACAGGCTTGTCTACAGCCACAATCGCCACAGCTCTGACCGGAGCCGGGCTCATAGCCAGCCCCGTTATTGCCGGCGTGGCAGCTATGACAGGTTTTTCAGCGGCCAGCCTCACTATGCTTAACAGGCGGCTTGAGAGAAAAATTACTAAACATGAAAAAATATACACACTCGCCCTTGCAAAACGAAACTCTGTCTTTGAGCTGGTTTCAAAAGCTCTAACTGACAAGAGAATCAGTGATTCAGAGTTCAAAATAATCCTCCGTGAAGTTGAGAGCTATTATGAACTTAAGAACGAAATACGCTCTGGTGAAGCAAAGACCGTCAACAAAGTAAACAAGCAAACTCCAGATCTTGAAAAGCTCAGAGGCGAGCTTCGCAAAGAAGTCAAAGCAGAATTTCAAAAAAAACTCAATCGTCTTGCCGCAGTTTCCAAGTCAGATTTGAAAGAGTAAATTCGGGTTTCTCGCTTTATCTAACAAAAGAACGCAATTGTGTGACAAAGCGTGACACATGATTTGACATTGTGCGTGACTGTCACGCGTGACATTGCGTGACACATAACGAAAAGGGACAAAACCCTAGTCAGGGGGTGCTCTGGTGGCTGTTTCGTTTTGCCTAGCCTAGGCTAGGACTTAACTCCTGACAAAGGAGTTGTCGTTTTCCCATTTAGCCTCTGGGAGCGAGGTTGAGTTCTCCTAGGAGATCTCTGTTCGAGCACCCCCCTGTATCAGTTGGGCCGGGGCTGGTTCACCAGGGGGTCACTAACTGACGCAGCAACCCCACTACCCCTGGTCTGACATCGCATTAGCCGTAAGCAGGATTCAGTGGGGGCCAGCCACACCTCCCTGAGCTATACCGAATTACAGACTTAATATAATATATGGTGCGAAAAGGTCTTTTATATTCGAGCGAATTGCCGTGCTTTCACATGTGGTAACTCATAAAGAACTACACATGCGCAAATTTCTAAATATGGGCTTTACATAATGGATACCGGAAGTCACGAGATCGCCAAATTGAAAAAACAATTATAATGTTTAAGCATGACTGACTTCACCACACGGCTCAATGAACTTGACAAAGATCACAAATTTGCCATCCTTCGCTCGCTATACGGTGGCGATTATAGGAAAGAAATACACCGCTTGCGCCTGCCGGAAAAACTTTGCCATATCTACGAAGATATGGGGTTGGCAGAGATGGGGAAACAATATCTACAAGAACATTATAACGACTTGCAGCGTGAACGTTGGGCCCGAAGATTTCTGTCTTGTTATTCTTGCGGCGGCTCATTTTTGCGATCAAGCGATTCTTGTGAACTTTATTGCAAAAAATGCGGTCGTGTGGAAGTGCTAGAGGATTATGCTCCGGCATATACGGATCAAAACATTTTTTACAAACCAAGACAAAGGCAGTCGGCGCGGTGTTATGCGTTTGGGTACGCTTTGACACGGATTGACAAGAAGCTTGAATTTCTGGCTGTTGAATTGACTATCGACCAAATTAATAACACGAAACGTATCTTCAAACTTATAGAAGCTCGGCTTCCGAGAATCTCTTATACGTTTGTGATCTACAAAATCCTGGACATTACAACGCCGCTTGAAGCCCCGCAACGAGTGCTTGTAAATTGCCTGAGACAACAGATGTCAAACAATATGATAATTAAAAACGAACATTTATGGGACAATGCTTTCAAAGATCTGGAGTAAACGCTTCCACTTTCTCAATAAGAAAGGCTTCCAACATGGCACTGTCATCGCCGATGTTGTCTTGAAAAGTTTCACCAGGTAAGAGTTGTTTTTGGTTTGATAAATTTTCATGTATTTTTCTGCGAAGCCTTGCCAAGTTCTCGTGAAATCGTTCGACCTTCGGTTGAATACTGTTCAAAAATCCCTCGTGCTTGACAATTTGAAGCTCTGTGACATTCAACAATTTCCATGCAAAGAAAGCAACCGGCTTCGGCCCCTCATCTGGAGCAAGGAGAGCCTTTTTCATTCTGAAGTAACGTAAAAACTCTTCATCTACGTATTCTTTGCTGAACGACATTCTGACCGCGCCGTAAGAACACCAGAGGTCTTTCTCGGCTAATGAAGACATTATTTGCTCAAACTTCGAAGTTTGTTTAAGAGCACCAATATCAATAAGTTCAACTTGATTGCGTGTTAGCTTGTGTTTAGAAAACAAATAGCGGATGCCCCAGGCGAGCGCTGTGTGACCTTTTGTCTGGTAAATATTTCCGCCGTTTAAAAGATTATTATGATTCGAACTTGGCTCTATCTGGTTTAGAGAACACATTCTGAAGTAAGAATCAACGAAAAGGCCTTTGTTAACCATAGATCCGCTAAAATAAAGACCCGTTTGTATCTGGGGTGTATAATAACTAGGCACTCGAGTCATAGCTATTTTCCGCTTGAAAGGACATTTGAACTCCAAAAGAATTACATTGTTTTCTTTGTCTGAATAATAGCCGTCAGGACTGCATATAACCTTTCGATATAATGGGTGATTTGTTGCTAGATTAAGGGATATAGAATGCGCAAAAACTCGAACACGATGCTTCTGCTCAAAGTATTTGCGAGCGATCGGTTCGAACAGATTGCCCCAGGTACAGGCCGTATTGTTGTGCATGTCGGCTGGCTGTAATTTCTTTAAGAGTAAGCTCTTTGGTGTTTCAAATGGCGAAACTCCGATCAGGGCTGCAATTTCGGATGCCCCAAGAGTATTTTGTCGATAGCTCACCCAGTCGGCGCTCTTTTGTTTCAGACCAGTGTTCCTCGATTTGATAAAGTTCAAGAACACTTGTGTTGTCGTCATCATTGATATACGAAGGGAACGTGTTTTTTCAATTGGTAAAACCCGAGCATCTCTGTTCGAAACGCTGGGAGTGGTGTCTTGCCTTCGATGAAATCCGCAACAAAGCTTGCATTACGGATCCTGTGTAAAGGGTCAAGATCATTCAAGGTTAAAGAGGATTTTTTTTTCTTGCTCCTCAAGCCATGCATTCAGCTCATGCTGGCTGATGTTTGAGTTTGCAAGGACATCTCGAATAACCACCAGTGATGGTGGTGGTAAACCCCCCTCATGCTCGTGAACTCGACATTTTCTTCTAAAGATCGGGCAGCCCTTATTAATATGATCATAAAACGTTGACACGCAAACCATTCGCTGACAGCTGAGGCAGGGGAGTTTTGAATTACTTGCCTTCAGTTGAGCAGCAAAAAGTAGCATAGGCATCGTGTATACAAGGGTAAGCGTTTATTCAATTGGCAACGCCGACCCCCCAGTCACACAGGATGCGTTAAATCATGCAATCTAACCCTTATTTGAAAAGGGGGCTGTAACGCAAAGACATCGTTAAGTGGGGTCGTATAGAATTGATCACTGTGTAGTATAGGGAGTGGGTGCATCCGGCCCCAGCTCCAAAGGCCCGAGAATCGCTTATTTTGACAACTCCCGAACGCCTGAGTTAGCGGGCCCCCAGGGCGAATGCAATGAGCCCTGGGGGCCAGGTAACTCAGGCGTTCGGGAGTTGTCAAAATAAGCGGTTTCTCGGGCCTTTGGAGCTGGGGCCGGATCACCCACTCCCTATACTACTTACAAACATTAGCTAAGCAAATGCAACGAAGTAAAGCGGCTCAAAATAGACTGAGCCGTTATAGCGCACGAATTTTGATTTCAGATAAATGTCACGATTGACAATGCCTCTCCTACAAACAAAGGCAACTTTGATATCAAGATAAACTGTAATCCACTTCAATCCTTGCAATCCTGTGCTTTATCTCTAAAAGACTACTTTTGTTTTGTACTATAGGATCTTTTTATCCAACTAAGAGGTATATTTTGTGCCATTTGTCGATATAAGGTGGAAATAAGTTAAGCGAGATTTTGCCATTTCGTCGGAACAGTGTCATTAGTATGCATTTACGAAAAGTATTCACGAAGTGCGATGGCTAAAACCGAAAATGCCCGAAATATTGACGAAGAGGCTCCGTAATGGTTCTCCTAGGAGCCAACAAATGACTCATAAGTTATGACAAACAAACAATTTATTTTTCCACCTTAGAAACATTAACTTAGCAAATGCAACGAAGTAAAGAAGCTCAAAATAAACTGAGCCGTTATAACGCACGCATTTTGGTTTCAGATAAATGCGACGATTGACACTGCCTCTACAGCAAACAAAGGCAACTTTGATTTCCAGCAAAACTGTAATCCACTTCAATCCTTGCAATCCTGCGCTTTATCTCTAGAAGACTACTTTTATTTTGTACTATGGAATATTTTTATCCAACCAAGTTGTATATTTTGTGCCATTTGGCGATGTAAAATGGAAATAAGCTAAGCCACAAATTGCCATTTCGGCGGAACAGTGTCATTAGTATGCATTTACGAAGAGTATTCACGAAGTGCGATGGCTAAAACCGAAAATGCCCGAAATATTGACGAAGAGGCCCCGTAATTTTTCTCCTGGGAGCCAACAATTTACTCAAAAGTTATGACATGCAAACCGTTTAGATTTCTGTCTTACAAAACATTGACTAAGCAAATGGAATAAAGTAAAGCAGCTCAAAATAGACTGAGCCGTTATAACGTACGCATTCTGGTTTCAGATAAATGTCACGATTGACACTGCCTCTCCAGCAAACAAAGAAAACCTTGATTTCCAGCTAAACTGTAATCCACTTCAATCCTTGCAATCCTACGATTTAGCAATAAACTACTTCTTTTGTTTGTACTTTGAGATGTTTTTATCCAACCAAGTTGTTTATTTTGTGCCATTTGGCGATATAACGTAAAAATAAGCTAAGCGACATTTTGTCATTTTTGCGGGACAGTGTCATTACTATGCATTTACGAAGAGTATTTACGACGTGCGACGGCTAAAACCGATAGTGCCCGAAAAATTGACGAAGAGGCTCCGTAATTTTCCTCTTAGGAGCCAACAAATATCTCCTAAGTTATGACAAACAAACCGTTTAGCTTTCTATCTTACAAAACATTGACTAAGCAAATGGAATGAAGTAAAGCAGCTCAAAATAGACTTAGCCGTTATAACGTACGCATTCTGGTTTCAGATAAATGTCACGATTGACACTGCCTCTCCAGCAAACAAAGAAAACCTTGATTTCCAGCTAAACTGTAATCCACTTCAATCCTTGCAATCCTGCGATTTAGCAATAAACTACTTCTTTTGTTTTGTACTTTGAGATATTTTTATCCAACCAAGGTGTATATTTTATGCCATTTGGCGATATAACGTGGAAATAAGCTAAGCGACATTTTGTCATTTTGGCGGGACAGTGTCATTACTATGCATTTACGAAGAGTATTCACGACGTGCGACGGCTAAAACCGATAATGCCCGAAACATTGACGAAGAGGCTCCGTAATTTCTCTCCTAGGAGCGAACAAATTTCTCATAAGTTATAACAAACAAACAATTGATTTTTCCATGTTACAAACATTAGCTAAGCAAATGCAACAAAGTAAAGCGGCCCAAAATAGACTGAGCGGTTAAAACGCACGCATTTTTATTTTAGATAAATGTCACGATTGACACTGCCTCTCCAGCAAAAAAAAGGCAACACTGATATCAAGCTAAACTGTAATCCACTTCAATCCTTGCAATTCTGCGCTTTATTTTTAATAGACTACATTTTTTTAATATAGGATCTTTTTACTGAGTTAATTAAACGATCGTCCATTTCATAATTACATTTAAAAAGCAAAAGACCACCAACATTACGTAGGAGATGAAACAAGTAGAATTTCCACATACTTTCGTTATCGCTGATAATACGTTTTAGCCAAGCTTATCGTACAGCTTTGACCAAGCTTTCAATATCTGTCATTTTAATGCCACCGTCTTCAAAACTGTTTATTGAAGAGAGCCTTGTGACTTTATCCTTTCCATTCCATAAAAATCACGCTGTCTACTTGTTTGATGATTTTACTTGGAGGTGAAAGAACGGAAGATATAAAAACTAGTTTTGGAAGAAGTAATGATTTGATTATAGTTACTTTACCATAAATGGACAGTCCTCTAGATGACCATATATTTGTCAGCTGCTTTATGCTGTCAACCTTCTCTTGAAAGTTTTTTTACGTAAAATAATGATAGGTCATATGTAAAAAAAGGTCCCTAAAGCTTTAATGGGTTCACTTGGCCATTTAATACCAAACGGTTTTTCGTCTTTTCTTTTAAGCGAACCAATCCACATTCCTTCTGTTTCAGAACTATTTATCTCCAACCCACACAAGTTCTTAAATACTTCTAGTTCTTCAAATAGCGTTTTTGCAGAATTTTCATCAGACAGGGTTGCTGTGGTATCGTCTGCGTATTGCAATAGCTTGGCTTCATAATTTCCTATTTTAATTCCTTTGATATACACATTTTGACGAATGGAGATTGCCAAGCTTTCAACAGCTAAGATAAAGAGGTAGGGGGACAAGGGATCACCCTGCCTCACACCACGTTCTAAAGAAAAATAGTCTGATGCCATTCCATTATTTATTACACAGCTTTGAATATTTGTATAAAACATTTTGACCCAATTTATAAAATTGGGGCCAAAATTAAAGGCCTCAAGGCAACTGAAAAGATAATGCCATTCTAAAGAGTCGAAAGCTTTTTTAAAGTCAATGAAAAACAAGATACCTGGAATATTCTTACTGTCTGTAAATTCCATTATATCGAAAATTGATCGAATAGTCTCACCAATATAGCGATCTTCAACATAACCTGTTTGATTATGATGTATGATATTCGGTAAAACTTTCTTCAATCTTAAAGCAATCACTTTTGAAATTATTTTTGCATCCAAGTTAATAACAGAGATTAGCCTCCAATTTTCAATGAGAGTTCGATATTTATGTTGCTTTTCTATAAGAGTTATAATTGCTTTTCTTTGAGAGCTAGACATTTCGCCGTGGTTGAAATACTTCCTCGCTGAAACACTTCCTTGTAATTTTTTTCCATTGCAGATCTTTCTTTGGCTTTCTTTGTCGAGAACAAAACACCATGGTTCCGAATATTAGACTTAATCCAATCCCAGATGCACCTTTTGTCTGATAAATTCTCGCTTCCTGTTGTTTTCCAAAGTGGAATATTTTGTTTTAATTCTTCCAGATAATTCGGATCTTCAGGAAGAGAAACGTTCATTTTCCAGAAGCCGGGCCCCTTTAAGTTTTGATTGGAGTCGGTTAAATTCAACTCAATTGCTGCATGATCAGTTCTTATAGCTGGAACGATCGGTTGTATTTACAAAATCCTGTAAGTTGTTTGATATCAGCCAGTAATCTAAACGACAGAAAATTGGTGGAGATTTTTGGCTCCAAGTGTAACTTCTAGATTGTGGATTTTTAATTCTCCAAACGTGCAACAAGGCCCAATTCATTTTGGAAACATTCAATATTGTCCATAACCATTTTTCTAGGTACCATAACGCCACCTTTCTTATCCAGCTAAGAGTCAAGAGGACAGTTAAAATCACTTCCATTGATTATAGTTCTTCACAATCTAAATCCTCAAAAATCGAAACAAAACTGACCGCAAATCATCGCCAAAAAGCGAAAACAGTGCACTTCTACCAAAACGCACAAAACGCAGGTTTGGGGCCGAGCAGAGCAAGTTTTGGCAAAATCTTCCTTTCGAGCACACCAGATCTCAAAATCGTCGCACTGGCCTCAAATCATCGCCAAAACGCTAAAACAGTGCATTTCTATGAAAAATGCACAAAACTTACGTTTTGGGCTGTGCGGGGTAAGTTTTGGCAAAATCTCACTTTTTAGCACACCAGATCTCAAAATCGTCGTAATGGCCTCAAATCATCGCCAAAAAGCGAAACAGTGCATTTCTATGAAAAATGCACAAAGCGTACGTTTTGGGCCGTGCGGGGCAAGGTTTTTGCAAAATCTCACTTTTGAGCTCACCAGATCTCAAAATCGTCGAAGTGGTCTCAAATCATCGCCAAAAAGCAAAAACAGTGCACTTCTACGAAAAATGCACAAAACGCACGTTTGGGGCCGAGCGGAGCAAGTTTTGGCAAAATCTCACTTTTTAGCACACCGGATCTCAAAATCGTCGTACTGGCCTGTAATCATGGCCAAAACGCGAAAATAGTGCATTTCTATGAAAAGTGCACAAAACGAACGCTTGGGGCCGTGCGGAACAAGTTTAAGCAAAATCTGACTTTTTAGCATACCAGGTCTCAAGATCGTCGTACTCGCCTCAAATCATCGCAAAAAGCGAAAACAGTGCCTTTCTTTGAAAAATGCACAAAACGTGCGTTTCGGACCGTGCGCAGCAAGTTTTGGCAAAATCTCACTTTTAAGCTCAACAGATCTCAAAATCGTCGTACTGACCGCAAATCATCGCCCAAAAGCAAAAACAGTGCATTTCTATGAAAAATGCAAAAACGTACGTTTCGGGCCGTGCGGAGCAAGTTTTGGCAAAATTTCACTTTTGAGCTCACCGGATCTCAAAATCGTGGAACTGGCCTCAAATCATCGCCAAAAAGCGAAACAGCGCATTTCTATGAAAAGTGCACAAAACGCACGTTTGGGGCCGTGAGGAGCAAGTTTTGCCAAAATCCCACTTTTGAGCTAACCAGATCTCAAAATCGTCGAACTGGTCTCAAATCATCGCCAAAAAGCGAAAACAGTGCATTTCTATGAAAAATGCACAAAACGTACGTTTCGGGCCGTGCGGAGCAAGTTTCGCCAAAATCTCACTTTTGAGCTCACCAGATCTCAAAATCGTCGTACTGGTCTCAAATCATCGCCAACAAGGGAAACAGTGGATTTCTAGGAAAAATGCACAAAACGTGCGTTTCGGACCGTGCGGGAGCACGTTTTGCCAAAATCTCACTTTTGAGCTCACCAGATCTCCAACTCGTCGTACTGACCTCAAATCATCGCCAAAAGGCGAAACAGTGCATTTCTATGAAAAGTGCACAAAACGTGCTTTTCGGGCCGTGCGGAGCACGTTTTGCCAAAATCTCACTTTTGAGGTCACCAACTCTCAAAATCGTCGTACTGACCTCAAATCATCGCAAAAAAGCGAAAACAGTGCATTTCTATGAAAAATGCACAAAACGTGCATTTCGGGCCTTGCGGAGCAAGTTTCGCCAAAATCTCAATTTTGAGCTCACCAGGTCTCAAAATCGTCTCAAAATCGTCGCTCAAATCATCGCCAAAAGGCGAAACAGTGCATTTCTATGAAAAATGCACAAAACGTGCGTTTCGGGCCGTGCAGAGCACGTTTTGCCAAAATCTCACCTTTGAGGTCACCAGCTCTCAAAATCGACGTACTGGCCTCAAATCGTGGCCGAAAGCGAAAAGAGTGTATTTCTATGAAAAGTGCACGAAAAGCACGTTTGGGGCCGTGCGGAGCAAGTTTTGGCAAAATCTGCCTTTTTAGCACACTGGATCCCAAAATCGTCGTACTGTACTGAAATCATGACCAAAAAGCGAAGACAGTGCATTTCTATTAAAAGTGCACAAATTGCACGTTTGGGGCCATGCGGAGAAAGTTTTGGCAAAATCTCACTTTTGAGCACACCAGATCTCAAAATCGTCGTACTGGCCTCAAATGAGCTACATCAAACGGGGAATGTCTTCCTCTTCTATGCCGTCCTTTCTGACGTGCATTTGCATATGACGTTGAAGGTTGTAGCCGTAGAATAAGCAGTCTGTTATCCTAAACATCCTCTCGTTATGATGGCTTCTTTTCTTCTGCTCGTTGTCGCTCTTCAGGGGACTTGCTGCTTTCCTTTCTCGTTTTCTTTACGGGCGCTTCATCATCGCTCCTCAGGGGACTTGCTGTTTTCTTTTTCGTTTTCTTTACGGGCGCTTGGAAATCGCTCTCGCTGTCTGTTGTAAGGGCACTTGCTGTTTTCTCCTTTGCCTTCTTTACAGGTTCGTTGTCGCTCTCACTGTCTGTTGGTGTGGCTTTTTTTCCTGGAATTATTCTCATCCTCGACTCTCTCAATGTCCTTATCTGCATCGCCACCTGTTTGATCTTCCTTTAAGTGAAACTTTTCTGGCGCACAGGCTAGCGTTAACTTGTACCGTATCAAGAAATGGTCTATTGTACCGGGTCAAATTCGCACATTAAGATTTAAACAATAGGTCTTTTGTTTTAAGTGACACTACCGAAACCACGCCGAAAAGTTCGTGCATGATCGCAAAATCTTCGGCTTGACAACCTGAGCGCGTGCATCTTTCCGAATTAGACTCATAAAACTGGTTCGGTCTAAGATTTTCGTTTTCATTTCGGTAGAATGTGCGCTCATGCAAGCGCACTTTAGCGCAAAGGTGTGACTTTTAGGGAGGTGTTATTTTTTTTTGCTTCAAAACGCCATGTGCATTCATGAACAAAGATAAAAACACATATTTACATAAACAATAATTTTCCGCGGCGTGAGATTTAAATGCTTTCACCTCGGAACTAAAAGCCGTAGTAAAACAAAAATCCAAAATAAAACGAGTTGAGTACATTGCTGGTTTGTTATCCGATGAAAGTAGCTGCCGTTAGCCTCGCAAAATAGACTTTCAGGCATGAGGAATAAAGCAACACGTTCACGTAACAACTGTTTACGCGGCTACAAGATTTGAATGATTTATAAATGAGAACGAAGCTCGTTTAAACCTTAAGAACGCAACCAATGTGTTGTTGTCAGAGGAATTTTTATGCCTCGCTGTTGTTAGTTTGTCGTGTCAGTTATAGCTCTATACCTCCCTCACGGGGGAACTTGCCACTTCATCGGGCCCGCCGAAGATTCATCGGAAATTTTGAATTTCCCTCGCTTGTTATAAGCCATTCTTTCACCGTTGATCGTTTTTGCCCTTACATGGACAAAAACGATCAAGAATACAATAGCTATTGTTGTCGAATTTGACCCGCTTTTCTTGATACGACATTCCATATAATGTCTCAGTGTCAAGGGCTCTCGAGGCTTGGTAATCATTCATTGCTGAGAGATCATCGACATGCACCCCAAGGCCCGTTTGGCGCACCTTTGTAGCACCCTCGAGGCTAGGTCATCAATATCTCGTTGCTGAGAGATCCAGGACATGCACCCCAAGGCCCGTTAGGCGCACCTTTGTAGCATTTCAAGGCCCAAAGCATCCGCTGCTTGGTAAAGAACTGCACAGTGGCGATAATCGGAGCGAAACGTGTTCCAGTTAATGTCTTTGTCCTTGTTGTACGGTACTCTGTCTTTTTACCTTCAAGACATCCTTCGCTGCTTGGTCACCATTATAAGCATGATATTATATTATATCATATCATATCATATCATATCATGTCATGTCATGTCATGTCATGTCATGTCATGTCATGTCATGTCATGTCATGTCATATCATATCATATCATATGATATCATACATTATATTATATTATATTAGCGTCTGTTGAGGTGTTTTTGCATGTGTACGAGGTTTTGAACTAGAAGCATAAGGTTGAGCCAATATTAAAACCGAGTGAATTTGCAGATAGTATTAAAGTCATGCTATATATCCTGCAAATTTGAATTTGTTTGATGTAATCTCCTCAGAGATATTAACGATCAAATTGCAGCCTCGTGTCCATGTTTGAAAAACTTGTAAACAAGGCTAGAAACAAACCGTTGAGCCGATAATAACGTCGAGTGTATTGGCAAATACTATTAAAGTCGTTGTATGTATCCTGCGAATTTGACGTGATAAAGTGTGATAAAATCCCGTCAGAGATATTAACGTTCAAAGTATAGCCTCGTTTGCACGTTTGACGCACTTTTGGGTCCGCCATATTGGACAAAATTCAACTGTTAATAACTCGCACGTTTTAAAAGCTGTTTCCTTGACTTTAGCCACACGGTTAGATCACTTTGGGATCTAACTCGATTGATATAAACACTGCCATAAGCACAAGATCTGACGATGTTATTAACGGCTGAAATTTGCAGCTAATTAATTATTGTTATTAATTACTCCTGAGCACAATGATGAATTCACGCAAAACTTACACCAAAGTGTTCCTTTCCTGCTGTATCAACTACATCTATCATAAAAGTATAGATAAACCCTCGTCCTTTGTCTCTAAAGGGAGGGGAGGGTTAAATATCTAAAGATAAACTGCTGACTACGCAAAAGCAAACACTTTCGGTTGGGAAAATAGTTTCCTAGAGTAGCACTAGGTTCTTATGTCATAGTTCTGATAGTTGGTTTGGTCGTGCATAGTCTTAAAAAGGTCTAAATAGAGTACAAATGCGGAGCACAAAAGAGCGTGTACTCACCGCTCCATGGCTTGTCCCTGCTGTGATGACCAGCTTCATGTACGGACACTGATATGTCTTAAAACACACCCCATCATAACTCCTAAAGTATTACCGCTTTAGACTTCAAATTTAGCAGATAGTACAAAATTATAAGGTTAGTAGATTGACAGTGTCGATGTCTCATTGTGACGTCATTATGACATCATTGAAAATGGCTAGGAAAAAACATATTTTTTGAGACCTAAAAGACTACTTTTATTTTGTACTATGGAATCTTTATATCCAACCAAGTTGTATATTTTGTGCAATTCGGCGATGTAAAGTGGAAATAAGCTTAGCCACAACTTGCCACTACGGCGGAACAGTGTCATTGCTATGTATTTACAAAGAGTATTCACGAAGTGCGAGGCTAAAACCGAAAATTAACGAAACATGGACGAAGAGGCTCCGTAATTTTTCTCCTGGGAGCCAACAATTTACTCATAAGTTATGACATGCAAACCGTTTAGCTTTCTATCTTACAAAACATTGACTAAGCAAATGGAATGAAGTAAAGCAGCTCAAAATAGACTGAGCCGTTATAACGTACGCATTCTGGTTTTAGATAAATGTCACGATTGACACTGCCTCTCCAGCAAACAAAGAAAACCTTGATTTCCAGCTAAACTGTAATCCTCTTGAATCCTTGCAATCCTGCGCTTTATCTCCAAACTACTACTTTTATTTTGTACCATAGGATCTTTTTATCCAACTAAGTTGTTTATTTTGTGCCATTTGGCGATATATAGTGGAAATAAGCTAAGCGACATTTTGCCATTTCGGCGGGACATTGTCATTAATATGCATTTACGACGAGTATTCACGAAGTGCGAGGCTAAAACCGAAAAATTAACGAAAAATTGCCGAAGAGGCTCCTTAATTTTTCGCCAAGGAGCCAACAAATGACCCATAAGTTATCACAAGCAAACCTTTTAGCTTTTTATCTTACAAACATTGACTAAGCAAATGGAACGAAGTAAAGCAGCTCCAAATAGACTGAGCCGTTATAACGTACGCATTCTGGTTTCAGATAAATGTTCTGATTGACACTGCCTCTCCAGCAAACAAGGCAACTTTGATTTCCATCTAAACTGTAATCCACTTCAATCCTTGCAATCCTGCCCTTTATCTCTAATCTTCTATTTTTTTTTTGTACTATAGGATCTTTTTATCCAACAAAGTTGTATATTTTGTGCCATTTTGCGATATAACTTGGAAATAAGTTAAGCGACACTTTGCCATTGCGGCGGGACAGTGTCATTACTATGCATTTACGAAGAGTATTCACAAAGTGCGAGGCTAAAACCGAAAATTCCCGAAAAATGGCCGAAAAGGCTCCGTAATTTTACTCCTAGGAGCCAACAAATGACTCATAAGTTATGACGAGCAAACCTTTTAGCTTTCTATCTTACAAACATTGACTAAGCAAATGGAACGAAGTAAAGCAGCTCAAAATAGACTGAGCCGTTATAACGTACGCATTCTTCTTTCAGATAAATGTCACGATTGACACTGCCTCTCTTGCAAACAAGGGCAACTTTCATTTCAAGCTAAACTGTAATCCACCTCAATCCTTACCATCCTGCCCTTTATCTCTAATCTTCTATTTTTATTTTGTACTATAGGATCTTTTTATCCAACTAATTTGTATATTTTGTGCCATTTGCGATATAACGTTGAAATAAGCTTAGCGACATTTTGCCATTTCGGTGGGACAATCTCATCAGTATGCATTTACGAAGACTATTCACGAAGTGCGATGGCTAAAACCGAAAATGCCTGAAATATTGACGAAGAGGCTCCGTAATTTTTCTCCTAGGAGCCAACAAATGACTCATAAGTTATGACAAACAATTTATTTTTTTCCATCTTACAAACATTAACTTACCAAATACAACGAAGTAAAGCAGCTAAAAAAGACAGAGCCGCTATAACAAACGCATTTTGGTTTCAGATAAGTGCGACGTAGACACTGCCTCTACAGCAAACAAATTGAAAATTCTTTTCGGTTGCATCGCATTAGAAGAGAATTGATTTCTGTTCGCTATTGTTAGAGCTGTTAATTACGATTTTTGTTATCTGTTGAATGTGGGCATGTTTTATACCGATGTAAGTTATTTGCATGCACGTGCATTTGCTATGCCCGTGGAAGTATGTGTATAAATAGTTGGTTCTTTAGTATTCAAAGTCATTTGAATATACTTTATTATGCATGCAAGCCAGTAGTCTCGTGCAAATGGGTATGGAATCCCCTCGGGGCGCTCTCATTGGTGTAACGGGTATATATTAACCGCTCCCTGCTTAATTTGGCATCTTTTGGCGGAAAACCACGCAGTGGAAAGCTCGCTTTTGTTTTTTGCATTAACTCCGAACACAGATCACGGCCGACCAAGACATCGCGGTTCCGATGCCGAGCAATTTGCTTAGGCCATTCCAAGAGAACAACGCACCGACTCCGACCCAGCAAGGCGCTCTCGAGGTTTGTTATTGGGTTTGTTGTTTTTCTCTTGGTGTTATTTGGCGTATTTCAATTCTTCGAGCACATTTGTTCGGATTTCGTCCGTCGCCCTTCGCGTCTAGAAGCAAGTTTTCTCCTCAAAGCTTTTGCTTGTGTTTATATTTTAGTTTTCTCTTGGTCGACTCGTGGTTTGTCCTCGGTTTAGGTTCAGTCTAGCACGCGGTTCCCAAAGATTTTATTAGTTTTACATGCTTTGCCTCTTTGTCTCGCGCACGTATGTTTAGATCGTCAAAGGAATTCAGAATAACCGTGTTCATGTTTCTGTTTCACTTCACGGTGTCCCGTTTTGGTGGTTGGTTTTTTCATTCTGTGGGATTTTTTGACACATGTATATAGAGTTTTTCCCGTCAAGTCTCCTAGCGACTTTCGGGCGTTTATTCAGGTTTGGAAATGTGGCTCCGTGGACTTTAGGTCCGTTGTTATAGAGTGCGTTCGAGTCTCTAATTGGCTTCGGGCCCTTTTCAGAGAGGTTTCGTGTAGCTCTGTGAACTTTAGGTCCGTTTATAGAGAGCTTGTTTCGAGTCTTTGATTGGCTGCGGGCCCTTGTCAGAGAAGTTTTTGTGTAGCTCTGTGGACTTTAGGTCCGTTTATAGAGAGCTTGTTCGAATCTCTGATTGGCTTCGGGCCCGTGTCAGAGAAGTTTTTATGTAGCTCTGTGGATTTTAGGTCCGTTTATAGAGAGCTTGTTTAAAGTCTCTGATTGGCTTCGGGCCCTTGTCAGAGTAGTTTTTGTGTAGCTCTGTGGACTTTTGGTCCGTTTATAGAGAGCTTGTTCAAGTCTCTGATTGGCTTCGGGCCCGTTTTCAGAGAAAGTTTGGTGTAGCTCTGCGGACTTTAGGTCCGTTTCTAGAGAGCTTGTTTCGAGTCTCTGATTGCCCTCAGGCCCTTTTTTCAAAGAAGTTTTGTGCTCTGTGTGGGCTTTAGGACCGATTATAGAGAGCTTTCTCGAGTCTCTGAACGGCTGCGGGCCCCACTCTTTTGAGGAAGTGGTGGAGCTTTTTCATCAGCTTTTGGGTTGTTTACGGATCATTATTTTGTTCATTTGGGCGGCTTCCGCCTTTGATTTTGAAGGATTATGTACTCCTTGAGTCCGTCTTGGGTTGTTACCCATGCTGCTTGGCCGGGGGCTCGCTCTCCGACCACCTCGGGAGGTGGTCTTGGATCGATCTAAGATCGATCTCATTTAGATCGATCTAAACGGCCAAGTGTACGGCCCCAAACATCAGAAAGACTCTTGGAGATGTCAAAACTGCGCAAACTTTAAACCCCAAGGCAGCACCCTATAAAACAGAGGCGTTTGCTTCTATTGCAACGGCCTAGTGCACACGCAGAATTGGTGTTTCAGGATGCAAAGAGACCTGGAGAACCCACCTGCTGTGAAGTGTCCTCCATGGGATGAACGGTGCCCTTAAACAGGGCGGGTCGTTTTAATTTTTTGTCTTGGTTTGATAGGCTGCCTTGTTTTTTTGCTTAGCGGCTTATTTCAGCCCAAAGCCCAATAAAGTGTTTTCGTTCGCAAGGGCGTTAGCGATGATTAACTGTAGTCCTTTTTTGAAGTTCTTTTGTTTTTCCCTGTTATCCTTTTTTCGATCACAATCATTTTCGGCTGGGAACAGCAATCCGCACGGACATTCCGTTTCATCGGGTGTCACGTGTATTGTCCGTTCGCGGGCGTGTTGGAGCGCTGTTTCCTGGCTGGGACTCCCTCCTTAACCCTGGGTTGTCAGTTACTCTTTTTGTTCTAATCTTTACCCTTTGTCAATCCCGTTGGTTTATTTGCTATTTTATTCCTCGAAAGCGTTTCAAACAATCCAACGGTCTCAGCGTTCCAGTATGGAAATGATTGCTCAGTTTTGCCCTCTAGATGCTCAACGAGAGCAAGAGAGCAACAACTCCGACGGGTTAAGTTCGGCGGGAGTCCCGGCCAGGAAACAGTTTTTTCCATTGAGGCATTTGCATGAACTCCAGTGGAGAACCGAGTCCCTCTCTTCCTGACTCATTTCGCCTCTTTTTTGTCATCTGGCTCAGTGGGCGTTAGTGTTTTGCCCTCCAGTCTCCTGATGTTTATCTCTTTTCTGGAGCAGCCCGTAAGTTCAATAACCCTTGATAAATGCAACAAGGTCTTAACTCTTTTCCATCGGATAAGGTTCCTGGAAATGATGGTTTACCTACAGAGCCTGACATACGACGTTGGGGGTTTTTAGGGGAACCTCTAGTTGAATGTTTTAATAAGTCATTTGCAAAAGGGACGATAAGAAAAATCGCTTTTTTTAACAACGGACTATGCTCTCTCTCCTTTAACATGCGTGGAGTTATACGGGATGTCCCCCTTCGGCTCTATGATTATTTTTGTAGTTTCAGTTAAAATCCTGTCCATTGCCATTAGGATGCAAGAAAATGTCAAAGGAATAAAATGAATGGTCTGGAAATGAAACTGCTCCAGTTTGCTGGCGACCCTACAGCGGTTTTATCGGTTTTGGATTCCGCAAGAGTTTCATTTCTACAACTTAAACGTTTTAAATTGCCTCCGATCTAAAACATCAATGCCATGAAACGGGAAGTTGGGGTAGATCGGACTCCTATAGAACTGTGATGTGAACTACTCGGAGTTTAAAGCAGCAAATGTGCTAAATGTTTTAGAAATCTTTGTTACATATCATGTACAGCCATTAGTTCAGAAAAAAAAACGTCAAGCAGCAGGGGCGGATCCAGGATTTCACTTAGGAGGGGTGCACCTCTAAGGAATGACGTAACTGAAGGGTGACGTAAACAAATTTTAAAAGCGAACAACGCAGACTAGGTTATCTCAGGGGGGGTGCGCACCGCCTGCACTCTCCCCTTAGATCCGCCCCTGAGCAGGGATTGGAAAAAAAAAAACAAGAATGCAAGAAGATTGTCCATTCATAGGACAATAAACATTATAAAAGAAATTTTGCTTGCGGAAATGATATATCCTAGCTTGGTGTTAGGTACCCCTCCCAAAGTTTTGGAAGAATTTATTACCTTGGTACTTCATGCGATTTTTATGGAACCAGACAAGGACATTCATGGGACCATGGTGGTCTTTAGTGATGGATTGCGAAACCACGACAAAGCTCTAACGCTAAGCTGGTTAAAGCGCATAACCAACTAGTAGTATGGTGGCCAAACTTCAGAGAAATTGAGGAATCCGATAATCTATACGAATATATTCTTCGGTACAACGAAGGAAATTAAACAGGATCGACAGCAAAAATGCCTTTTGTAGACATTTCTTGGATAAGGACTTTAACTACGCAAGTAACCTGGTTTATCACATGTCAAACAGTGATGCAGTCAGAGATGCGAGACTGACAAGGTCAAATTTTCCTAGCATGGATAAGTCAAGGCAATCTATTCCACAGTTGCCGCTTTTTTAGTCACTGATTTAAAATTTTAACAAAATGGGATAACCATATTTGGTTTGTTGCTCCTTTTCAAACTCCTTTTGGAATGAGGTAAACTTGACAGTCAGTGAGGTAGCGGTTACATTCCGAATGTTCCGAATGTACCTGCGGCTGTTGTTAGGACTTGGCCCCGCGCGATCCTGCGCATGGCATTCTAAATTATCACACCCGCGGCACACGTAAATCGTTCAGTTCGCACATTTCTTCGTCGTTCGCCCATTGTATGCTGTACGCCAGAGTCTTCAATGGTTCACAATGTCGCGTTTCTTTCCTTTTCTTTTCTTGCATATTGGAACAGCAAACTCGTGCTTTATGTTCTGGAAACCACTAGCATATTGAAATATGGACGTGATTTGACTAATGGTTAAGTTAGGGTGATTTCGTGAAATATACGATACCGTTGAAATTTCTTCTGTTGCGTTCACTATAAGAGTCTCTCTCTCGCCCATTGTGATACATTGCTTTGTCATATAGGGGTTTTAAAGAAGGAAATCGATCTATTTAATTTTATTGCAGTTAAAGGCCAATCGTATATGTGGACCTGTCGCACGATGCAGAGACATTAAACCTTCATTGAGTCATTTCAAAGGACTTTTGCTAATAGATGTGAAACTGCAAAGTGTATGTACTTTAAACGCGAGGTTCCGGTATAAAAGGAGCTTGGCTTGGCCATTCTCACCTCCAGTCGTCGATCAACCACGAAAGCATACACAACTGACGAATAGCATTCGTCGTTGCTAAGACCATTGCTAACACGATTTGGAAAGACTTTATGAAGGTTATATCAGAAGTCTTTATGAAGTTCTGTTCCCTTTTTTTCCTTAGGTAAAATCTTTGTTTTATTAGATTTTTTGAAGCGAATTATATTTAAAGGACGTGTAAGTTAACTACGTTTTTGTGACTGAAAGACACCTTAATTTGCTTTTCACACCCGAAAGGTGTGAGATGGGGAGGAACTAAGCCTTTTATACCGCAACTTCGTGTTTAAATCGGATAAGATTTATTTGTTAAAGGAATAATAGAAAATGTTTGAGGAAACGATTTTAATCATCAATTGAAAGCAGATTGACATCTAATACGTATATTTTTATTAATTAGGCGTCATAAATAGAGGTTATTCAGCGTGAAATTGTGTGGTGCGGCCGGGTATTTGTGCGAGTGGATTTTTGTTTCTTCGAGCCTTTAGGCGAGAGGAAATAATTACTAGCGGTGGGAATGCCCGGCCGTGCCGCGCGGTTTTTCGCTGAATAAGTTGTTTATTATACGGCAATAATTCTTCCTCTAAAACTTTTCGAAGCTCTTTTTCCTAGCGCGAGGTCAGAAGAGTGTAATAACGTGCCATATTTGTACTCGTTTTGATGCGTATTTGTACTCCAGAATGCTATGTCGAATAATAATTTATGTTACGTTCCTTTTCTATAATCAAATATCGTGTCTTTGTAAGCCGATGGTCATATGATTTTTTAATGTAATCTATATACTTTAAGATCACCTTTGTAAATGTGGGATTGTCAAAATCAAAGAAAGTTTGGGAAAAAATAAACAGACTCGTTATTTTCCTTGGTGAGTTTTCCCGCCGCGCCGCCGGCGCCGGGTGAAGTGGCAAGCTACCCCATGAGGGTGGTATAGGGCTATAACTGACACGACAGAGCTAACAACAGCGAAGCATGAGACTTCCTCTAACAACAACACATTGGTTGTGTTTCTTGAGGTTTCAAACGCGCTTCGTTCGAGTTACAAACTTTTCAAATCTTGTAGCCGAATAGTAGTGGTATGCGCTACTATCCTACCACTTTTCGCACCTTGAACAATGGAAACAATAGATCTATTGTTCTCGAGAACAATGGGCTATTGTTTAGAGAACAATAGATTATATTGTCTTAACCCTAGGCCTATTGTCCTAACCCTAACCCTATTAACATATTAACCCTAAGAATTACAGCTGCGCATGTCCGAATAACCCTATTAGCATATTAACCCTAAGAATTACAGCTGCGCATGTCCTAATAACCCTAATTCAAAATGGCGGATCTCATTGTTTATTCAAAATGGCGAAATTGAGATAAATATTCAAAATGGCGGATCTCATTGTTTATTCAAAATGGCGAAATTGAGATAAATATTCAAAATGGCGGAACTTACGAAATATTCAAAATGGCGGAATTGAGATAAATATTCAAAATGGAGAATCTCATGATTTATTCATCAAAGTCAGGGGGGCCCATCCAGTTCAAGGCGGGCCCCGCCAGTGCAAAAACGACCAAAGTCGTGTATTTGCTTACCTAACCCCGAATTCTGAGATCCCTTTATAGGGACACAAGTTCTCTTCCATGTGGGACAACATGGTTGGGACACTTTGGATTTTTCAACCAGTACGCATGCGCAGTAGGGTTTTTTGGTCTAAATGGGTTCAAATTCAATTACAAACATGATTGTCACCCAAGATCTCTTCCATGTGGGACACATGTAGTAAACTCAACGGATTTTTAGCGACAGCGCATGCGCAGTATCATTTCTTAGTTTAATGTTAAGGGTTTTAGCCCAAATTCTGCAAAGTCTCACACATGTTTGTAACAAATTCAACTATACGTTTAAT
The DNA here is from genome assembly GCA_022457155.1 of Cladopsammia gracilis. NCBI lineage: Eukaryota > Metazoa > Cnidaria > Anthozoa > Scleractinia > Dendrophylliidae > Cladopsammia > Cladopsammia gracilis. The sequence goes on along the minus strand of JAJGOT010000805.1, from coordinate 109,411 downwards.
AAAAATAAGATCTAAGATACATGCCTCGGGTCTTAGAGACTGCAACTGTGAAAAGAAATTACATATGATCAATTTGTCAGGGAAAGTTTTTGAATGCCATTCATGACAGAGTCTATGTCCATCGGTGTTTCCTCTTTTCTTTCTGGACATTCTATATCAGAGCTCCCCTTGATTCCATTTGGCCCATCGTAGATAGCGCGAATGATTCGACTCTCAAGATCACTATCAAAACCATCTAGTTCCAATGAAGTAAGATACGTACTGGTCCAAGGGAGCTTTGAGAGCTCTCGAACCCATTTTATTCTCCAAAATGATTGGCCAAACTCATTCCCTGTAAGGCTTTGTTCAAGGCTTGTATGTCTTTCTCTAGACGAAAAGTTCTCCGGAAGAGAGCTCCGATTTCGTCTTGCGTCTCCGGGGAAATGTGACGTGATCCCACCACAGCACTGAGGTGATGAAGGGTTGGATAACTGCGACACGATCCCATGGGTTTAAAATAATGCCCGTCTCCGATAGGTCGGAATCCAAACTCTTTGATCCAATGCCCTTCTTCATTCCACCGATAATAGAAGGGTTCGTGCCACGTTTTGCTGGGGATGTCGTAAACGTAGACATTCTTGTGGGCATCCAACGCCAATTGTACACTCCATCCCGTTCCCCCTTTGACGTGCGTTTTGGAGTCGTTCAGTTCCCCAAACGCACAAACAGTTTGTGCCTCTTTGATGATGTGATAATTTCGTTGTAAGAGTTGTCGGGTGTAATGAGAGGGTGACTTTGTATCATGGTGCAGTAGAGTTCTGTTCAAGTTTTTCGCCGCTTGTTGCAAGAAAGGTTCAGCTTTCATCAATTCTTCTTCGGTCAAAGGGGTCACGGTTTTGGATCGGGGGTGAAGGGGTCCCACTTTCACTTTCACTTGAAATCCAAGTTGTAGGGCTATGTCTTCGGCCACACGATCCGTTCCCGTACATCCACCCGTATACAATACATAGTCATTTCCAATCGGAAGATCCATGTCTTTGCCACCACAAAAGTAAATGGATCTTGTATTTATTCCCATGATTTACGTCATGCCCAAATATGTCTCTTTCATACCCATCATGCCCAAATATGGCTATGATGTTTTTGACTCATAGTGCGCATGCGTATTACCAAAGGGATATAAATGTTTCCCACAAGGGTACGTAAGTGGACACGCATATAAGACTTTTCACAAATTGTTTTTAAGCATCCCTCTTTAGTGAGCATTTATCACTGAACGCTTCCATGGAGATTCTGAGTGACTTGTGCAATAATGAGGACGTGAATGAATTCTTGGAGTCTTTGCATGGCGAAGAGGATAGAATTGGGATCCCTTTGACTTTGACGAGAATCTATTCGAGACTCCAGATGTGGACGATTTATTTTTCACGACTTCTGCTGAAAACAGAGACTTAAGTCCTTGCAAAGAATCTTTATCACCTTGGTTTGATTCTTTCCCTGTTGAAGAGGGTTCGCATTGGGATACAATTGACTTTAAGGAGAATCAATTCCAAACTACAGAAGTTGACGCAGATCAAATTCTGGACGATATCTTTAACCTGAAGTGTTATGGCAAAGACGAAAGATGTTTTGGAATAAAATCTCTAACACCTCGGTTTCTGCAGAAAACTCCTCCTCCTGAACTGACTTTTTGCAAGTTCTCGTTGAAGAAGGAAAAGTCAAACAAGATCAGTGAAAAGAGAAAGGAAAGACAGAGACAGTATCGAATGACAGAACACGCCAAAAGGTTAAACAGAGAACGCAATAGACGTTATCGTCAAAAACACAAGGAATTAACTGGAACATAATGTACCTAACGAGGCTGTCGATATATATGATACATAAAGTGAATAGTTTATAAATAAAAACTCATTTTTCAATAAGTGCAATACCGAGTCACATTTATTGGTGTTGGTTGTGTCGGGTGTGTGATCGTCTGTACCAACAATAATTTGCGAATTACGTTTGCTGTTTACTAGAATGAACGTATAAACGTTCGTTGCTTGTTGTGAAATGCACCTGGAAAATACATTTGTATGCGTGTCGAGTTGAAAAATGCGACGCGTACAGTATTAAAATTTCAATTGAAAACCTCAAAATAACAAATCGGTGAATGAAAATCGGATTAGATTTTCAGCAAAGAGAAATGAATGAAGAAACTGAACGTTATATGTTGAGCAGCTCGGAGCTAAACATAAGATGTTGAATGTATTTTTCCTTTTTTATAATTCCCAATCAATTCATCTTTTCTCTATCTTGATGACTATAAAAGTAAGGGAGGAAGCTGTATATCTTCAGTTATGTTGTCAACATGAGCAGGTTATATTTCGTCTTGGTTCGTGCTTGCGCTCGACGTTGTTTTTCACGATATTCATTCCATCCTCTGCCATGCAAAAGTTGGCCACTTTTGCTTAATGAGCTACAACCCATGAACCCTGGTCGCCTGCTAAGTTTTTATTACTTCATGGATCAGTGTGATGAATCCTTCATAGAACAATACAGATTTCATGGAGTGTTGTGTGTGGCGTATCCAACACACTATCCTTCTGTCTGGTGGATGCTTTGGCAGCTTATAAAAGAGCGCGTGGATAGATGTTGTGTAGTCAGTTGTTTTAAACAATGGGTAGCGTCACAAGTCGTCTTTGTGCTAATTCAACGCCTACCTTGGCTTTAAGTGATATATGTCAGAGGATGCGTTGTTTAGTTGCATGTTGTGGTAGCGAAGTACACATCGATTTGAGAGATGCGACAGACGAGTACCAAAAAGAAGCCACAGAAGAACATGAAGAAGAGGAGCAGCAACCAGAAGAACCAACTTTTAGAGAAACTGTACTATGAACCAGACCGTCCTTCAGCTTTGGGTGGTGTGGACAAACTGTATCGAGCGGCCCGTCGATATGGAGTAACTCGCTCTCAGGTGCTTGAGTGGCTGCAATTACAACCGGGTTACACACTACACAAACCTGCAAGAAAACACTTTCGTCGCAACAGAGTAATTGTGTATGGGATCGATTCTCAGTGGCAGGCTGATTTAGTGGACATGCAAAGTTTGAGTCGATGGAATCGTGGTTACAAGTATTTGTTGACTTGTATCGATGTGCTTTCTAAGTATGCGTGGGTGGTACCTCTGAAGACTAAAACCGGCAAGGAGCTTGTGGCCGCATTCAAGAAAATATTTCGACAGGGACGTAAACCTGAGAAGTTGCAAACAGATGCTGGAACTGAATTTAAAAACAATACTTTTCAAACATTCCTTAAAAAGGAAAACGTACACTTTTTTGTGACATACAACGAAACCAAAGCCCAAGTGGCTGAACGCTTCAACAGGACTCTCAAGCAATTAATGTGGAGAATGTTTACCACGACCAGTTCTTACCATTATTTGGACAAACTAGACGGTTTGGTCACCGGAAATTACAATCAGAACATACATCGTAGCATCAAAATGAAACCGGCCGATGTCAACGAGTCTAATGCACAAGATGTTTGGAGAACTTTGTACGACAAACAGTCAGCCCCCACCAAGTATAAATTCAACGTAGGAGATCAAGTCAAGATCAGTAAGCACAAGCGAATTTTTGAGAAAGGTTATCTGCCATCCTGGACGGAGGAGACATTTACAATTGCCCAACGAATACCCCGAGATCCTCCGGTGTATCGCCTGAAGGAAGCAGACGGTGATTTCATCCAAGGCACCTTTTATGAGCCAGAGCTACAGAAAGTAATAGAAAAGCCAGATCACCTGTTTCGCATTGAAAAAATTTTAAAGTATCGTGGAAAAGGTGCTTCCAAAGAAGCGTTGGTTCATTGGAAAGGCTGGCCCAAGAAATACGATAGTTGGATTCCTTATAAGCAGCTGGTGTCCTTACAGTAAACATGAAACAGGATGGAGATTTTTACGTTATACTTCCCAGTAACGCCAACACGAACTTATTTCCTTCCAACTCAGCTTCGTATTTCCGGGTTGCATTACCGCGACAAATTCATCTACCAGACGAAGAAGATTGGGAAGTTGGACTTCATCATGTCATCTATCCATTTTCGTGGTTGGAAGTGCCTCACGAATGCGATCACCCGCATGTTATGTTCCGCCGATTTGGAACTCAGCACGTTGAAACGTTTACGTTACCAGTAGGACGTTATCGGACAGCATTAGATGTGGTAGAAGGTTTGCTTCATTGCATGAACAAAGTCCCCAAACCTTGGCACTTCAACATAACGGTTGATGATGAGTGGAACATTACAATCACGTCTCAAGATGTGTGGATGATGGTGACATCCCCTGTTGCCCAAGCACTTGGATGGATAACAAGTGAAAACAAACCTCGTCAAGTAAACGCGATGGGTGTAAAAATGAATCCTTCATTGGCCAATGACTTTGGATATGTGTGGTGTGTGCTACCCATCCGTAATTCTATCACCTTTCCAGGTACCTTTGTCATACCTCAGACAGTCTCTCTCTGTCGCTGTAAACACAGAGTAGTCCAAGTACACACAAATATAATCGAGCCTTGGCAGGTCGATGACACTAGACTGCATTTGTTGCACGAAATGGTACCACACGGTTCATTCCGACAGACAGTTATGGAGCAGCCTGAACATTTAATCTATCTACCCTTGAGAACCAAGATATTTCAAACGATTGACATCTATTTAACAAGTGGATGTGGTCAGCCCATATCATTTCAAGGTGGAACAGTGAACGTTGTACTACATTTTCGGAGAAGAACAAGATGAGTAGCAGCTTTTACGTCGTCGTAGCCAGTGATGCAAGCATAGAACAGTATCCTGAGAACACACCTTCCAGTTTCAAAATGCGACTCCCAAGTCAAGTGCATTTAAGTGAAGATTGGGAAGCGGCCATGACGCATATTATTTACCCACATACTTGGGAAAATATACACAGCAATCAGGTGTCCTATCTGTTACGTTACAATGGTGAAAAGGCATGGACCTTACCGATATATTTACCTCGTGGCACATACAAAACAGTCGAGGATTTGATCAGTGGAATGGTGACAGGATTAGAAAGTGCCTTTCCAGACATTTATATCAAGAGTGGAAAAACGATCACACGTCTTGGAGGAAAAGAATGTTTCTACATTCACGAAAAAGCCCAATATTACTAAGAATTGTACCTACCCTCAGGATTTCAAGTCACGTTACCAAAGAATGTAGCTCGAGCTTTGGGGTACCTGAACCACGAAGAACTTATACCCGCCGTTTATACAGTCCATACTTCTTCCGCTGTAAAAATGTACAAGGACAAGAGCGTGACCCTAGAAGCAACCACCAACACTATGCGTCGTAAAGATGAATTGGTATGGGGTATGCTCTCCAAACATTCTTTTCAGACCATGTATGTATACTCGGATCTCGTTGAATCTTTGGTCGTGGGAGATGTACAAGCCAATCTGCTGCGTATGATATTACCTCGAGGCCAACCGGGTGAAATGGTAGCAGAAGAAATCAAACACCCTACCTATCATCGATTGCGAACATCTATTTTCTCCTCGGTGGAAATCAATATAAGGAGCGACACTGGTCAACTGATATCATTTGCGTCTGGTGCTGTCAGAGTAACATTACACTTTCGACGAAGGACAATTCTGTAAAATGCTTCTACCAATGAACCACCAATTTTATCCTTATCAGCGCTATGTGATACCTATTGGGCAACGAGGTAAAGGAGATATTAGTATCTATGGAGGAACACACCCTTATGGTCAAGGTGGAAATGGATTGGGAGGAATGTTTCGTTCCCTCTTTCGAACAGCAACGCCTCTTCTCAAGACCGCTGCAAAGAAAGTGGGAAAACGGTTACTGTCCACGGGATTAGATACGGGAGTGCAAATTGCTCAAGATATTATGAATGGGCAATCACTGAAGAAAGCAGCGAAAACGAGAGCAAAAGCTGCCGGAAAACAATTTTCACTGAGGCTTTTCGGGACATGACGCAACAACAAGGGCGTGGAAAAGTATATAAACGTAAACGAAAGGCGAATTCTGTCAGTACAAGACAAGTCAAGAAACCGAGAACATCATCAGCAACGTTCAAAACTATTTTTGACTGAGTATGGCTTCAGCACATCCCTTCTCTGCTCCAGGAGTTAACTCCAGTTTGCAGTTATTCGAAGTGCCGGTCACCGATGTTTCTATCGTCAAAAGTAAATGGATTGACTATGAACCGATTCAGAGTGGAACCAATCCCATTGAGTTTGTGATCAAGCCTCTATCAGATTACATCGACATTAACAAGACTGAACTGCGTCTTGTGGTTAAAATTACAAAACGAAATGGAGATGCCCAAGATGAAGGGAAAAAGTACACGTTAATCAACAATGCTCTTCACTCTATCATCAAACAATTCACCATCAAGATCAATGAAACACTTGTCACGGAGCAATCCGACACCCAAGCTTACAATGCTTACATCAAGACTCTGCTTAACTTCACGGGGCAGGCTAAGAAGTCCTATTTGACCAAAGCATTTTACTACAAGGACACTGCAGGACACATGGATGAAAGGGATAACACTGCAGATCATAATGCTGGCCTAAAAAAGAGAGGAGCTTTCACCAGTGCAAGTGCTGAAGTGGGTATGGTTGGTGTACCCCTCTGTGATTTGTTCAACATAGACAAGTTACTGTTAGACAATTTAGAAATCAAGATAAAGATTGATCTCAACAGTGACGACTTTGCTCTCATGTCGGGTGAAGAGGCTAACGACTGCAAGCTACAAATCGTATCAAGTACTCTCCGTATTCGTACTGTACGTGTAGCAGACAGCACCAAGTTGGAACATGTCAACACCATGTCAGGCCAGAAACCACTACCCGCCATTTACACACTAACAAGAACCCCAACACATGCAAGGATCATCCCCAATGGAGTATTGAATCATACAGAAACTGATCTATTTAACGGACGTATCCCACAATGCCTCGTATTTGGAATGGTGCGAAATGACGCATATAACGGAAGCCTTGCAAGAAATCCTTTCAACTTCCAGCTGTTTGGTTTGAGCGCCGTTCGACTGACTGTCAATGGGGAAGAACTTCCTTATTCCTGTCTGGACTTGACAGGTGGTAAGCAGATTGATGGCTACAACACCCTGTTCTCAGGCAGTGGAGATATGAACTGTGGTCACGGGATAGATATTGATCGCGAAGATTGGGAGCATGGTTATGGTTTGTTCAGACTCGATTTAACACCAGCGGGAAGTGGCCATCCTAATCATTTGGTTCCCCATCGCAGTGGTAACGTCAATCTTTATTTAAAGTTTGCCACTCCAACGCCAGCCGTTCTCAATTTAATCGTGTACGCAGAATTCCAGAATCAGTTGGAAATTGATCGTAACAGACGCGTTGTGTACGACCTGTCGCAGGGCGCTTGAAGAAAAGGAGATGCACACCACCTTTGAGTTATGGCAAGCTGCACTACAAGATCCTATGTTGGCCTCCATTATGCAAGGAGTCTACCCCAGAGACAAACTACCAGTTGTTAACACGTGCCCTTCGGGAATGATTGCAAATACGGACCCTCATGATCAGCCCGGGACACATTGGGTGGCCATGTACTTTATCTCTCCGTGGGAGACTGAGTTCTTTGACAGTTACGGGTTTCCTCCCGATACCTATGGCATGGATGGATACATAGACCGACATGTTACGCGATACAACAATAAACCGTTCCAGGGACTTACTTCAGACACTTGTGGAGACTACTGCTTATTCTATTTATTTCATCGAGCACGCAATGTTGATATGAATGCAATTCAAGCTAAATTTAAGTCGCACGATACACAGTGGAATGATGCACAAGTAACTGAATTTGTACACAGCTATGTAAAATCGTTGACAAGTGTTAGGCAGAGGTCACCGTTCTTTCAGAGTGAACAAGCTTGTAAGTCATTAAAATGTTGGCGTAATGAATCAATAAAGTGCTGTTTAAAATGAACATGATGTATTTTTTTTTTCTCCTCGGTATGTACCCTTATAAAGAGAAAGACACTCGAAAGTTTGTCATCATTTCGTTTCGCGTTCCGTGTGAGCAACATGGCTCAGTTCAAATGCCCGAGCAGTATTATGATTGCGGGTCCAAGTCAATGCGGCAAGACCACGTTTACAAAACTGTTACTTCAATATGCAGACGTTTTGTTTGAAAGACCTATTCGTAAAATCGTGTACTGTTACGGACAGTGGCAAGAATGTTTTCAGGACATGGCATCACAGATTACCTTTGTGGAGGGTATCCCTGAAGATATTCCGGCTTTATTTCCAATGAGTTGCCGACCAGGAATACTCGTGTTGGATGATCTTATGAGGAATTGCAGTGAGGATGAACGCATCCTGGATCTGTTTACAAAAGTGTCTCATCATTGCGATGTCACCTGCATCTATTTGACCCAGAACCTTTTCCCACCCGGAAAGTTTTCCCGAAGCATTTCTCTCAATGCTCATTACATTATTGCTTTTAATAATCCTCGCGATACATTGGGTTTTCGGACGTTAGCGCAACAAGCCTTTGCAGGACACGTTCCTTACGTATGGGAAAGTTTCCAAGATGCCACGTCGCAACCGTATGGTTATCTCATGTTGGATTTGCATCCGCGAACGCCCGGTAACCTACGATTACGCAGCAACATATTGCCTGTTTCACAAACGTACCCGGTGGTTTACGTCAACAAGAAAACGCATAAAACAGACGGACCTTCAACCATTGACTTCAGTTAGCATCATGCCTGCTTGTACGTCACGTCGCACAGTGAAGTCAAGAGTTGTTAATCAACGCGGCGGCAATATGGTCTTACGTTCTGGCACTACGACTCAGACCAGAGGGACAAAACGAAGGCGGTCAAGTATTGCAAATCAATCCAAATTCCAACAAAACTTACCCTTTCTTTGTGCGTGTTTTAAAAGCAATGGAAAGCAACGAAAAGATATGATAGCCCATGCTAACAGAGGACAGATGGAAGCTATTGGGGAAGTGGCCCTGAATCTTCTTAAAGGCAACATCATAGTACCGAGGTCGTCATTTAAACGATTGAAACCGCACAAGTCAAAGCTCCTCTATTTGACCCGCAAGAAACCGAGCCTTAAACAGAAGAAGGAACTGCTCAATCAAAAAGGAGGATTTTTACCAGCCCTTGCTGCTCTGATTGCACCCCTTGCTGTTGATTTACTGGGTAAAGTGTTCAAATGAAGCATGCGCAAAAGAGAGTGATTATACCCGAACATTTTCTACAAAACATGGAGACAGAACGGCGTTTAACTGCTCCCGCTCAACTTCCAACTCTGACGAGATTAGATCAAGACATGAAGCAAATCATAGATTCCCATTTACCAGAAGACCAAAAAGTCCTCATGTTGGATCAACTTCTACAGCGGTATCAAGGATTGGCAAAACAAATGAAAACGGAGTCGACGATAAAACCGACTGTGGTCCTTTCCAAACCAGATCCTTTGCCTGCTACAGAGCTATCAAGCAAAACAGACGTCAGTACACCTGCAGACGCGTCCAGTAAAAGAGACCTCAATACATCTCAATCAAAGTCTACAAAAATACCAAGAAAACTGCCTGCGACACCTGTGACTACAGTGGAATCGAAAATTCCTCGCCGGATAGAAACGGCGATGCCTTCTATTTCACCCGAGAAAATGGCACTCCCTTTGTTGCTGGATACCCCGCCTGATTCAACACGCAAATCATCTCATAAACGGAAGGCGAGAACACCCATGGTGGCCAGGTTACGGAGCAGGAAACGATGGGAACATTATTAAACTAAACATTACTAATGTAATAGGTTGATAAATTACAAGTATGCTTTTGTTACAGCTCTTGTGAATTCAATAAAACGTTTGAAAGTGTGTAAAAGATGGTACTGTTGTGAGCTTATTTTATTCACCCCACAATGATAATACGAAACCGATGTTAACCCATCTTATCGTGCAGATTATATCAATGTCTGAGTTGCTCCTCAAGTGCTCTGAGTTTTTTACTCAAAATGCTCTGAGTTGTTCTGAGTTACAATGAGCTACTCCAGGGGTCGGTCTAAGTTGCTCTTCAATTCGCGCTGAATGACTCCAATCTATTGTTTGTCGTTTCAGTAACTTAAATTTTGATGTTTTGCAGAAACGTACTGTGCCCGACTTCATTCTCTGGCAATGGATCGATCAGCAATAACAACGGAACCATTTCATGCATTATCACCTGAGTTATCAGTGGCATTTTCTTAACGAAAGAGACGTTTATTTAGTAAATGTTTTTGGGCACCAACACGATTTTACATTACGTTAATAACTAAATAATGGTCAGTTTGAATATAGTTTCGACAGCGGAGCCGAAAGTTTTTAAGGAGAAAATGTTGCGGGAATATATATTAGAAAAATTAGAACCCGCAAAAATTTAGTGCGAACGGTAATACGGACCAACAAAATCACATATGTTTACGAAAACATTATGTGATGTCTTATTACAATCTCGTGTTTTCAACAGTATGCAAATACAAATGAATAGTTCAATTACCCTTGAGACAGCTTAATTGTAATTAAAAAGAGTATTTTGAACTCGTGTCGTTTCTCTTTAGCACGCGGATAGGGCTGTGCATCCAAACAATCCTTGACTTATTCGTCCCTAAACTGTTATGATTAATTGACCCTTAACTTGTTACAGCAAAAGAATCACAGCCCAGTTACTTTTCTGTTGCGTAAAGTAAACTTGTGATGTTTATGTTGGTAAATTATAAAGCGGGTACATTGTTTGCTGTTATTCGTTTGAACATGTAACTTTGCCTTACGTTTTTTTGATTCTCTAATCGTACCGCAGAAAAAGGCTTTTAGTTGGAAAGCAGACTTTTCGAATGATGAATGCCCGTTTCGGTTGTTGTAAATAGTATTCACAGTAAATTACTTTAAAGACATTGTTAACTTTGTTTTAGTGCTTATTAAAGCTTGTTAAAATAGAGAACCGTATTTTAGCGTTTGCTCAAATACATAGTATTGTTGTTATGGTCAATCACGTTCTAAAGAAAATGTCTCCCTGTGAAACCAAATAAAAAAAAAATTGTCGTGCTTTCCCAATAATAAGCCTCGCGTTTCCTAAAAGTTTCCTCTGCATGTCAGTCACTCTCAAAGTTGGCAATTGATAATTACAATGGCTTTCAAGTTTATTGTTTAACTTGTCTAAAGAAGTTCCACAAATAAACAGCAGAAGGCTCGCAAGGTTTCGCTGCGTATAATATCACTTCATGTAGCTTATATTTTTCCATTCCATGCAAACATGCTTTCGCCATGTTTGAAGCAACGGTTGCGTTTAAACGTTGTTTAAACAGAAGTTGTTTTAGTTCATTATGTTTTTATAAATGGCTGCTTAAATTCAAATGACAGAAAAGGTTCGTTGTTACGCGAATAGCGCTGCGCATTCATTGACTTCAAGAAAAGCATTGTTAATTCGTTCGTAAACTGTTATCGCTAATTGAACGTTCATTCGTCACGCTTTAAACTATCGCAGCCCAGTTACTTTTCTTTCGAGTAAAGTTGTTAAATTTAATATAAATTAATGTTTGGACATGCAACTTTGCTTTGGTTATCTGGTTACTTTATGATAAATAAATATGGTAAAGGCCTCGAATCCAACAAGTTCATTTATCGAATGATAAACGTAAAAGTGCGAACTCGGCTTCACTGATTGATATGGCCGAAAGTATTTCAAGAAAGAAGACGATCAGTTCCATCGTTAAGTTTGATTTCCTTATCATTTGACTGTGCTTTGCTGTGCGTGGATTTGAATGGTTGTAAATAAAAACCGCTTTGGTTGACTTAACTTTGATGAGGTTTGTTAACATTAAACGTGTGGCTTTGTTGTCTGCTGCTTTGTTTTTTGACTGAGGTGCTAATTTTCCATGCAAATTTATAGTTCAGAATTCGCATAATTAAACGTTTGAACTTTGAAGCTACCGGAAAGTCTTGTTATCAAAACTTAAAGCACACACAAATATAAAACTCCGTGTTGTCTGTGAAGTTTTGGTCGTTTGGGAATCTCAACTTTCAAAGTTGACAGCTTTCGCTTTTTCGGTTTGACTTGACGTTTGGTTATTGACTCCAAGACATTTAGCCCTTGCTTTTGACTGGTTCCATTTTAAGGTCATCTTTCTTTGGTTTTTGATCCAAAACATCCTTTCCTTCTTTGACGGTAATCTTCAGAATCGAATCATTCACGCTATCTACGATGGGCCAAATAGAATCAAGGGGAGCTCTGATATAGATGTTTGTTACAAACATGTGTGAGACTTTGGGCTAAAAACTTTAACATCAAACTAAGAAAGGATACTGCGCATGCGCTGTCGCTAAAAATCCGTTGAGTTTACTACATGTGTCCCACATGGAAGAGATCTTGGGTGACAATCATGTTTGTAATTGAATTTGAACCCATTTAGACCAAAAAACCCTACTGCGCATGCGTACTGGTTGAAAAATCCAAAGTGTCCCAACCATGTTGTCCCACATGGAAGAGAACTTGTGTCCCTATCAAGACATCTTAGAATTCGGGGTTAGGTAAGCAAATACCCGCCATTTTGAATATTTCATAAGTTCCGCTTTTTTTGAATATTTATCTCAATTTCGCCATTTTGAATAAACAATGAGATCCGCCATTTTGAATTAGGGTTATTAGGACATGCGCAGCTGTAATTCTTAGGGTTAATATGCTAATAGGGTTATTAGGACATGCGCAGGTGTAATTCTTAGGGTTAATATGCTAATAGGGTTATTAGGACATGCGCAACTGTAATTCTTAGGGTTAATATGTTAATAGGGTTAGGGTTAGGACAATAGGCCTAGGGTTAAGACAATAGAATCTATTGTTCTCTAAACAATAGCCCATTGTTCTCGAGAACAATAGATCTATTGTTTCCATTGTTCAAGGTGCGAAAAGTGGTAGGATAGTAGCGCATACCACTACTCCGAATAAATAATTGTTACGTAAACGTGTTGCATTATTCATTGGTATCTTGCCTGGAAGTCAATTTTGGGAGGCTACCGGTATCTCAGTTCCCCGGATAACAAGCTAGCAAAGTAGTTAACTCGTTTTATGTCTGGAGTTTTGGTTTACTACGGTCTTTAGTGCCGGGGTGAAAGCATATAAATCTGACGCCGCGGACAATAATTGTTTTATGTAAACATGCGTTTTTATCTTTATTCACCTACCTAGAAATGTCCTCTTAAAGTTTTATTTTAGTGTAACTTTACCATCTGTGAAGTATGGAATTGTTTTGTGGGGTTCGTGTACTAATTCTGATCTTGTAAATTCAGTCAATAGTCTCCACTGTAGGGCAGCAAGAATTATGTTTAATTTACCTAGGGACATGCCTTCAACTGATGTTTTAACTTATGCAAAGTGTCAGAACATGTCATTATACTATAAATTAGACGTCCTAAAGATCTTCCACAAAGGACACAATGATGAGCTACCCACACTTCTGTCTGAGAGAATCTGCACAAGAGGACAAAATCAATATTCGCTGCGGGGCAAGGAGAGCTTAGTGGTACTAGGTACATGGAGGATTCTCTTGCGCATAGAGGCGCTGTTCTGTGGAACCTGGTCACCTTCAAGGATCACGACTTTCCGTACTTGGGCAGAAAAGACTAATACCACAGAATCAAAACGAGGGACTACATAAAAGATTTTAAATTGGACACTATCTCAGCCTCGAGCGTTCGCCGCAGAGACTGTGATTTTATTTATAATTAATTCTTAAAGTATATATATATGTAAATAGTCTCTTTTTATTTTTACTCTTTTATTGTATTTTAGATATTTTATTATACATACGACCCCACAAGCTAGTGAAGCTTTAAACTTTTATCGGGTCTAAATAAAGGTGTTTGTTTGTTTGTTTGTCAAAAATGCACTTGGCGTTTTGAGGCAAAAGATCGCACCTCCCTAATTAAAAAGGCACACCTTTGCGCTAAAGTGCGCTTGTATGAGCGCACATTCTACTAAACTGGAAATGTAAATCTAAGACCGAACCAGTTTTAATGGTCTATTGCAGAAAGAGTTCTTTGTGAACACAAAGATGCACGCACTCGGGTTGTTTAGCCAAAGATTTTTTACGATCATCCTCGAACTTTTCGGTGTGGTTCCGGCAGCGTCACGTAAAACAAAAGGCCGATTGTTTAAATCTTTATGTGCGAATTTGACCCGGTAAAATAGATCATTTCTTGATACCGCCTCTCTTAGGCTAAGATGAACTGTATCTCTCGTTGTCACTGTAAAACGTGTGGTCTTAGTATAAGGCGGTTTAGCATACAAATGCGTGTGTCTTTTCTCCTTTTTTGTTAATGGAGGGAAGGGGGTTTGGAGCGGGTTCGGATTTTTAAGGTTTGGAAAGGGGATATATTTTCGGGTGGTTTCAAGTCCCTTCTGAAAGCAAACGTAGGAAAGGGAGTGACGTAGCCGGAGTGTCACTCTCCATATCTTAATCCAACAACAATGGCGGCAGAAATAATATAGTACTATGCGAGTCAGTTCTCGGTCGTTACACTGACGGTTTACCCTAGTCAAATTTTTCTTGTTTGTTTTGATTAGTCTTTTCCACCGTTGAACTTTATTTGAACATTATCCACCAGTTTTTTCCTGCGATAATTAAATTTAAATTATCAGTGGCCCCGTAGGAAGGGTCGCCGGAGTTTTGAGCTTGGTTCCTACCCAGGTTTCCTACAATTTTTTCCCGTTGAGTTTCGGGTTTTTTAAGTAGGTTTTTCCTGGCCTCCGAGTATCTTTTGTGATGCGCTCTCAATTCTCCAGTTATTTTGCTTCATTTATTTATTTTCTGTAACATATTTAGCTGTGAGTCATTTTGACGGCATACGTGTATAATATAGTGTAACGGCCAACTACGGCACAACACTCCAGAATTTGTTGTCTGCGTCATGATTTGTTAAGGGGAGTATGTAATTATGGGCACGTTGTTAAGAACAGAATTCAACTTTCATTTCAAGCTAAACTGTAATCCTCTTGAATCCTTGCAATCCTGCGCTTTATCTCCAAACTACTACTTTTATTTTGTACCATAGGATCTTTTTCTCCAACTAAGTTGTATATTTTGTGCCATTTGGCGATATATAGTGGAAATAAGCTAAGCAACATTTTGCCATTTCGGCGGGACATTGTCATCAATATGTATTTACGAAGAGTATTCATGACGTGCAAGGGCTAAAACCATAATGCCCGAAATATTGACGAAGAGGCTCCGTAATTTTTCTCCTAGGAGCCAACAAATATCTCCTAAGTTATCACAAACAAACAATTTAGTTTTCTGCGTTACAAACGTTGTCTAAGCAAATGGAACGAAGTAAAGCAGCTCAAAATATACTGAGCCGTTACAACGCACGCATTTTGGTTTCAGATAAATGCGACGATTGACTCTGCCTCTACAGCAAACAAAGGCAACTTTGATTTCCAGCAAAACTGTAATCCACTTCAATCCTTGCAATCCTGGGCTTTATCTCTAAAAGACTACTTTTATTTTGTACTATGGAATATTTTTATCCAACCAAGTTGTATATTTTGTGCCATTTGGCGATGTAAAGTGGAAATAAGTTAACCCACAAATTGCCATTTCGGCGGAACAGTGTCATTAGTATGCATTTACGAAGAGTATTCACGACGTGCGACGGCTAAAACCGATAGTGCCCGAAATATTGACGAACAGGCTCTGTAATTTTCCTCTTAGGAGCCAACAAATATCTCCTAAGTTATGACAAACAAACCGTTTAGCTTTCTATCTTACAAAACATTGACTAAGCAAATGGAATGAAGTAAAGCAGCTCAAAATAGACTGAGCCGTTATAACGTACGCATTCTGGTTTCAGATAAATGTCACGATTGACACTGCCTCTCCAGCAAACAAAGAAAACCTTGATTTCCAGCTAAACGGTAATTCACTTCAATCCTTGCAATCCTGCGATTTAGCAATAAACTACTTTTTTTGTTTTGTACTTTGAGATATTTTTATCCAACCAAGGTGTATATTTTGTGCCATTTGGCGATATAACGTGGAAATAAGCTAAGCGACATTTTGTCATTTTGGCGGGACAGTGTCATTACTATGCATTTACGAAGAGTATTCACGACGTGCGACGGCTAAAACCGATAATGCCCGAAATATTGACGACGAGGCTCCGCATTTTTTTTCTCCTAGGAGCCAACGACTATCTCGTAAGTTATGACAAACAAACGGTTTAGCTTTCTATCTTACAAAACATTGACTAAGCAAATGGAATGAAGTAAAGCAGCTCAAAATAGACTGAGCCGTTATAACGTACGCATTCTGGTTTCAGATAAATGTCACGATTGACACTGCCTCTCCAGCAAACAAAAAAACCCTTGATTTCCAGCTAAACGGTAATCCACTTCAATCCTTGCAATCCTGCGATTTAGCAATAAACTACATCTTTTGTTTTGTACTTTGAGATATTTTTATCCAACCAATTTGTATATTTTGTGCCATTTGGCGATATAACGTGAAAATAAGCTAAGCGACATTTTGTCATTTTGGCGGGACAGTATCACTGCTATGCATTTACGAAGAGTATTCACGACCTACGACGGCTAAAACCGATAATGCTCGAAATATTGACGAAGAAGCTCCGTAATGTTTCTTTTAGGAGCCAACAAATATCTCCTAAGTTATGACAAACAAACAATTTAGTTTTCTGCGTTACAAACGTTGTCTAAGCAAATGGAACGAAGTAAAGCAGCTCAAAATAGACTGAGCCGTTATAACCACGCATTTTGGTTTCAGATAAATGTCACGATTGACACTGCCTCTCCAGCAAACGAAGGCAACTTTGGTTTCCAGCTAAACTGTAATCAACTTCAATCCTTGCAATCCTGCGCTGTGTCTCCAAACGTCTACTTTTATTTTGTACTATAGGATCTTTTTATCCAACTAAGTTTTATATTTTGTGCCATTTGGCGTTATAACGTGGAAATAAGCTTAGCGACATTTTGCAATTTCGGTGGGACAATCTCATCAGTATGCATTTACGAAGACTATTCACGAAGTGCGACGGCTAAAACCGAAAATGCCCGAAATATTTACGAAGAGGCTCTGTAATGTTTCCCCTAGAAGCCAACAAATGTCTCAGAAGTTATGACAAACAAACAATGTATTTTCTCACGTTAAGGAATGCACGCTTGTTTTAGTGCTTGTACGAAGGTGTCGGTATTACAGCGTGCGTGACTATTTGTTATTAATAGGTATATAAGGTGTTTTCGCAGTTTTCAAGGTCACTCGACGGCATCTCTCGCTACGTTTCTGTAAATTATGGAAAAAACGGGCAGTAATCGTTTACCATCAATCGTTAAGCTTGATGAACCTACTCAAGAGCGTGGCCTTTTCCGGCAAAGAAACGTTGGGTTTAGTTTCCCGTCTACTCGATTCGAAGCTCGACAAAAGTTTTTCAGATTTCAAGCGGGTCTCGAACAGAAGGAACTTGCGACAAAAATTTGAAATCAAGAAACTAAAGACTGAAGCGAAGGCTTCCAGCGGGTTTCGGTTTAAAGGAAATAAGTTACAATTTTAGTTCAACTCGAGTATGATAGACTTTTTTGACTCGGCTTCCAGTCATCTGCTCTAGGGCAATTTGGCCGCAGTTAATAAGGCGCTGAAGAGCGCTAGAACTTTGCTGAATAAACGCAACAAAGTTATACGGTTTGCAGACAAGAGTCCGGCGACAGGCTGAACGGCGGTCGAAGAATACGAATCAGACGAGTTAGCTGACAATTCAGAGGATGAGAAGAAACTTCGGTCTGCTGAAAGAAGGGCGCTTACCAAGCTTCGTGTTCGTAAGCAAAATCGCAGTACTGTTCAGAGCCTTAAATTCCCTCAAGAGCCATCTTTGGCCGCTGGGAGTTCTTTACATCGCTCTGCTTCGCAGTCTTTTCGTCCCCAAACAATTTCCTCAGCAGCCATTTCGGACACAGTCGTTTCGGAACAGACAGCCAGTCAACCTTCCGACAACTTCATGTTTCACCGGTGGGCAGCTCGGGCATTTGGCAAACTTGCCATTTTGCCCAAACTACAGTTGCCTTTACAGCAACAGAGCCTTGCCAAGCACGTCCAACCCTACCGTCAATAAGTAGTGAAGCGCTGAACAGACTTGGAACGGATGAGTATTTCAATGTTTGTTGTTCATTTGCATTATCAGTCTGGGTTGGGGTTGAAGAAAGAGACTTATTGGAACGTAGTTATAGGACTATTTAGAAGATTCTGAATCAGTCATTGTTAAGGGTAGGCTTAGGCAATTTGTCCTTAGTGTTACTAAGAAAGGTTATAAGATACCTTCGGTCGTGGGGTGACCCTGGAGTGTACATTGTCGCCGGTGTTTATTAATCCCCTATCAGTTTACGTTCAATCGTAATGGGAAGAAAAGGCTTATATTTGATCATGGGCACTTTAATGTTTTTGTCAAGAAGTTTAAGATTAAGTTGAAGATGCTATATCGTTTCTTCAGTGTTTGCTAGTCAGGCCTTGCCCTTGGGTTTGCTCGTTTGATATTAAATCGGGCAACAACAACAACAACAACATTTATTTAAACACGATAAAATTACAGCGTAGCTGATGTGGTCGTGTATTAAAAAGTTAAACAGTTTACAAATGGATAAAAAGATTAAAAACTAATTAAAACTTAAAATCTGACTTATAGAAAAATTAATCTATAAATTAAGCAATTGATATGAAGTTCAGCGTTTAAAAGAGTTTTTAAATAAACTCTTGCTTGAGATTGCACACGTATGATTGTCAAGAGAATTCCATAGAGATGCAGCTTTGCAACAAGTGGGCTATCGTCATATTGAGATTTTTGAACCTGATCAACAATTTTTGGGTTTCGCACCCATGGGTTTTTCGAAGGGGTTATTAAATATTTTTAATTTACGGTTTTACCGTTTGGGCTTTCTGTGGACCCATATATGTTTTCGAAAGTCATGAGACCGTTAGTTAATCTTGGCGTTCTAACGCTAGCAGCATTGTTGATTATTTGGACGATGGCATTTTCGCGGTCCAAGGTTTTTCTAAATGCGAAGAGCACGCATTACTTGTCAGGTCGGATCTTTTCAAATCTGGGTTTGTTCCCAATAAGGATAAGTGTCAGTGGGTCCCCATTCAGGGCATTTGTTGGTTAGATATTTTTTGGAAAAGATTTCAGGGTTTTTTGACGAAGTGGTTGAAATTATGTCTTGCAAGAGCGTCTCTGCTAAGTATTTTGCTCGTGTTACGGGAAGAATTATCTCAATTTTATGATTGTGGGTGATGTTTGTATGCTCATGACTAAAGCTATGCACCAGTTAATTGAATACAGAAGAGGCTGGGATACGCAGTCTTAGACTCTGATGTGCTTGTAGTACTCAAATTTTGGCGCGAGCAGTTGCATAACTGGACTGCATTTCAGACCTATATGGAGGAAACATGTTTTATCTTCTCGGGTTGTTTATTCCGACGCTAGTGCGGTTGGTTACGCTGCCTTTATCCTCATGAACGGTAAGCCAGTTTCACACTAAAACTGGGATGCAATTGAGATGAAACAAAGTTCTTCATGGAGAGAGCTTAATATGTGTGTTTTACACGCTTTGTAGAGTTTTGCAAATTTGCTTAGGGGAAGTTATGTGAAGTGGTATAAAGATAATCAGGGTGTTGCAGCTATTGTTAAGACTGGTAGAAAAAAGGTTCACCTGCACAAATTGCAATGAAAAGTTTTTCGCTTTCCTAGGAATGTGATGTTATCATTGATATGGAGTGGATCCCGCGTTCAGAGAATGAAATTGCAGACTATTTGAGCAAAATTGTCGATTTTGACGATTGGAGTGTTAACGTTCTTATTTTCGGGCGGTGGATTCCATCTGGGGCCTTGTACAGTCGATTGTTTTGTCAATTTGTTAACGCTAAAGTTCCTAGGTTTTATTTATTGTTTTTTTTCAACCTGGGAGTTCGGGTGTAGATTCTGTAGCTTTTGATTGGGGTCGGGGGAAAAACAGTTGGCTTGTTTCCTTGTTATATTTAATTCCTCACGTCCTTATGCATTTTCTTAATTGTCAGACTCGTGGTGTTTGATTGTCTCGTCCTGGCCTTCGTCAGTGTTCTGGGCATATCTTATGCAGGAAAGCGGCGCGTTTAAGAGTTTTTTGTTGTGGATATTTTGTTCCTCTAAAATGGGAGCGATGTTTTTGTTCAAGGGGCAAACAAAGAAACTTGTTTTGGCTCGTCTTCTTTTTGTACTCCAGTGTTATTTGTTTTTTGAAATTTGATGGAACCAAAACTTCATTAGTCCACTGGGTCTTGGACAGTGTTGTATTGCCCCATTCATTGTTTCCACTGGGATGTGCATTTTGTATTAGTATGTCATTAGTCTACTGGGACTTTGATACGTATCGATACACATTGTCTGTTTTTCATTATTGATTTGTTTACATTTTGGAAATATATTGGTCCACTGGGACTTTGTTTGGTCCACTGGGACTTTGTTTGGTACACTGGGACCTTTGTTTTATGACATAGGTATGTATGTATACGCCATAATTATTGCAGAGGTGGGTTTTGTACTTATTTTTCTCTTTGTTTGTTTATTACAGGTGCTAGGGCTTTATCGACATTCGTGGGTCGTTCTTTGTCGATTGGCAAGTTGTTTACCTTTACGCTGTTTTAGGAGCAGAAGCGGATTCCACTACTGAGCGTTATTCAAGAGCTTTTGAAAGTTTAGAGTTTGGGGTGCTAGCTATAAGGAAATTAGCGTTCTTCCATCTAAGTATTCATCCGTTGCTACTTATTTAGAGTCCTTTCTTCAAAGTAATTCATCGTACTCAGCTTTAGAAGCCGCTGTACGGTATTCGCTTGGCGCATAACCTTTGCCGATTATTTAGTTGCGAATCAGCTAAAAGAAGTCTTAACCGATAGTTAAAAAGGACCCTAGCCCTGTCATTCCCGATATGATATTTAATATATGTCAAAGTTTGCATCAGTTAACGCTAGTTTGTCTGACTTACGCACTACCACTATTTTTGTGACAGTTACGCTGGCTTTTACGCAGTTTAATGAACTAGCTTATTTACGCTGTTGAGATGTTCAGTTTTCCGACGATAAATATGTTGAGCTGTTTATTTCTAAGGGCAAGAATTATATTATAGAAATGGAATGTTGTTCCACTGGCCACGACTGGCCATATAACTTGTTCAATAGATATGTTCAGGCTGCTGGTATTGATTTATCATTTCACTTAAGTTTTTTCGTACATTACATTTTGTAAGGTCTAAAGCTTCTTATACTTTAAGGAGCACGGGTATCTCATATACCCGCGCCCGGGAGGTAGCATTGGATGCATTTTATCAATTAGGTTTTCCTACTCAAATAGTTTCACATTACGAGGCGCTACTGCCGCTGCTAACGCAGGTGTTTATGATAGGTCACTTAAACGCCATGGTCGTTGGCGCTAAGACAAATTAGCTAAGGATGGCCGTATTAACGATAACTTCGGCGTTGCTTTTAGTCTCTAAAGTTTGGAACTTTAGGATTTTTGTTCCTTCATTCTCTTTCTTTATTTCGATTATGGAATTGATAGTCCAGCTATCAATAAACGAGATGCCTATTCCTGATTCTTGCCTTAGTGTGTGATATTTAGAGTGAAAATGATTTGTTCTCGTTTCACTGCAGAGTGATTAGAGAACAAATGTATTTTCTCACGTTAAGGAATGCACGCTTGTTTTAGTGCTTGTACGAAGGTGTCGGTATTACAGCGTGCGTGACTATTTGTTATTAATAGGTATATAAGGTGTTTTCGCAGTTTTCAAGGTCACTCGACGGCATCTCTCGCTACGTTTCTGTAAATTTTCTTTAATTTTGTTATCGTTTGTAATCAGATACATTATACTTGGACATGAAGGCTTATGTTGTACGTCTTTAAGGGAAAATAACCAGTTAATTTTGGTTAAGCTACTTTGGGTAACTGAGACCGAAGTTTTTAGGTTTGTTGTATGGAAATTTTTTATTCGTGTGAAATGTAAATTATATTAGCTCATCGGATAGCTTTGGATAATTGGCAATTGTCCTCATTATTTGTTGAACGATTACAGTATGCTTGTACAGTGCCCGTGAACTTTTATATAGTCCAGCTATCAATAAACGAGATGCCTATTCCTGATTCTTGCCTTAGTGTGTGATATTTAGAGTGAAAATGATTTGTTCTCGTTTCACTGCAGAGTGATTAGAGAAAAAATTTATTTTTCCATCTTACAAACATTAGCTAAGCAAATGCAACAAAGTAAAGCCGCTCAAAATGGAATGAACCGTTATAGCGCACGAATTTTCATTTCAGATAAATGTCACGATTGACAATGCCTCTCCTGCAAACAAAGGCAACTTTAATATCAAGCTAAACTGTAATCCACTTCAATCCTTGCAATCCTGTGCTTTATCTCTAAAAGACTACTTTTGTTTTGTACTTAGGATCTTTTTATCCAACTAAGTTGTATATTTTGTGTCATTTGTCGATATAAGATGGAAATAAGTTAAGCAACATATTGCCATTTCGGCGGAACAGTGTCATTACTATGCATTTACGAAAAGTATTCACGAAGTGCGATGTCTAAAACCGAAAATGCCCGAAATATTGAAGAAGAGGCTCCGTAATTTTTCTCCTAGGAGCCAACAAATGATTCATAAATTATGACAAACAAACAATTTAGTTTTCTACGTTACAAACGTTGTCTAAGCAAATGCAACGACGTAAAGAAGCTCAAAATAAACTGAGCCGTTATAACGCACGCATTGTGGTTTCAGATAAATGCGACGATTGACACTGCCTCTACAGCAAACAAAGGCAACTTTGATTTCCAGCAAAACTGTAATCCACTTCAATCCTTGCAATCCTGCCCTTTATCTCTAAAAGACTACATTTGTTTTGTACTATAGGATCTTTTTATCCAAGTAAGTTGTATATTTTGTGCCATTTGACGATATAACGTGGAAATAACCATAGCGACATTTTGCCATTTCGGTCGGACAATCTCATCAGTATGCATTTAGGAAGACTATTCACGAAGTGCGACGGCTAAAACTGAAAATGCCCGAAATATTGACGAAGAGGCTCTGCAATGTTTCCCCAAGGAGCCAACAAATGTCTCAGAAGTTATGACAAACAAACAATTTATTTTTCCATCTTACAAACATTAGCTAAGCAAATGCAACGAAGAAAAGCGGCTCAAAATAGACTGAGCCGTTATAGCGCACGAATTTTGATTTCAGATAAATGTCACGATTGACAATGCCTCTCCTACAAACAAAGGCAACTTTGATATCAAGATAAACTTTAATCCACTTCAATCCTTGCAAATCTGTGCTTTATCTCTAAAAGACTACTTTTGTTTTGTACTATAGGATCTTTTTATCCAACTAAGTGGTATATTTTGTGCCATTTGTCGATATAAGGTGGAAATAAGTTAAGCGACGTTTTGCCATTTCGGCGAACAGTGTCATTAGTATGCATTTACGAAAAGTATTCACGAAGTGCGATGGCTAAAACCGAAAATGCCCGAAATATTGACGAAGAGGCTCCGTAATTGTTCTCCTAGGAGCCAACAAATGACTCATAAGTTATGACAAACAAACAGTTTATTTTTCCACCTTACAAACATTAACTTAGCAAATGCTACGAAGTAAAGAAGCTCAAAATAAACTGAGCCGTTATAGCGCACGCATTTTGGTTTCAGATAAATGCGACGATTGACACTGCCTCTACAGGAAACAAAGGCAACTTTGATTTCCAGCAAAACTGTAATCCACTTCAATCCTTGCAATCCTGCGCTGTATCTCTAAAAGGCTACATTTGTTTTGTACTATAGGATCTTTTTATCCAAGTAAGTTGTATATTTTGTGCCATTTGACGATATAACGTGGAAATAACCATAGCGACATTTTGCCATTTCGGTCGGACAATCCCATCAGTATGTATTTACGAAGACTATTCACAAAGTGCGATGGCTAAAACCGAAAATTCCCGAAATATTTACGAAGAGGCTCCGTAATTTTTCTCCTAGGAGCGAACAAGTTTCGCATAAGTTATAACAAACAAACAATTGATTTTTCCATCTTACAAACATTAGCTAAGCAAATGCAACAAAATAAAGCGGCCCAAAATAGACTGAGCCGTTAAAACGCAAGCATTTTGCTTTCAGACAAATGTCACGATTGACAATGCCTCTCCTGCAAACAAAGGCAAGTTTAATATCAAGCTAAACTGTAATCCACTTCAATCTTTGCAATCCTCTGCTTTATCTCTAAAAGACTACTTTTGTTTTGTACTATAGGATCTTTTTATCCAACTAAGTTGTATATTTTGTGTCATTTGTCGATATAACGTGGAAATAAGTTAAGCGACATATTGCCATTTCGGCGGAACAGTGTCATTACTATGCATTTACGAAGAGCATTCACGAAGTGCGATGGCTAAAACGGAAAATGCCCGAAATATTGACGAAGAGGCTTCGTAATTTTTCTCCTAGGAGCCAACAAATGATTCATAAATTATGACAAACAAACAATTTACTTTTCTACGTTACAAACGTTGTTTAAGCAAATGGAACGAAGTAAAGCAGCTAAATATAGACTGAGCCGGTATAACGCACGCATTTTGGTTTCAGATAAATGTCACGATTGACACTGCCTCTCCAGTAAACAAAGACAACTTTGACATCAAGCTAAACTGTGATCCACTTCAATCCTTGCAATCCTGCGCTTTATCTCTAAAAGACTACTTTTATTTTGTATTATGGAATATTTTTATCCAACCAAGTTGTATATTTTGTGCCATTTGTCGATATAACGTGGAAATAAGCTAAGCCACAAATTGCCGTTTCGGCGAGACATTGTCATCAATATGTATTTACGAAGAGTATTCACGAAGTGCGAGGCTAAAACCGAAAATTAACGAAACATGGACGAAGAGGCTCCGAAATTTTTCTCCTGGGAGCCAACAATTTACTCATAAGTTATGACATGCAAACCGTTTAGCTTTCTATCTTACCAAACATTGACTAAGCAAATGGAATGAAGTAAAGCAGCTCAAAATAGACTGAGCCGTTATAACGTACGCATTCTGGTTTCCGATAAATGTCACGATTGACACTGCCTCTCCAGCAAACAAAGAAAACCTTGATTTCTAGCTAGTGTAATCCACTTCAATCCTTGCAATCCTGCGATTTAGCAATAAACTACTTCTTTTGTTTTGTACTTTGAGATATTTTTTTATCCAACCAAATTGTATATTTTGTGCCATTTGGCGATATAACGTGAAAATAAGCTAAGCGACATTTTGTCATTTTTGCGGGACAGTGTATTACTATGCATTTACGAAGAGTATTCACGACGTGCAAGGGCTAAAACCGATAATGCCCGAAATATTGACGAAGAGGCTCCGTAATTTCTCTCCTAGGAGCGAACCAATTTCTCATAAGTTATAACAAACAAACAATTGATTTTTGCATGTTACAAACATTAGCTAAGCAAATGCAACAAAGTAAAGCGGCCCAAAATAGACTGAGCGATTAAAACGGACGCATTTTTATTTTAGATAAATGTCACGATTGACACTGCCTCTCCAGCAAAAAAAGGCAACACTGATATCAAGCTAAACTGTAATCCACTTCAATCCTTGCAATTCTACGCTTTATTTTTAATAGACTACATTTTTTTAATATAGGATCTTTTTACTGAGTTAATTAAACGATCGTCCATTTCATAATTACATTTAAAAAGCAAAAGACCACCAACATTACGTAGGAGATGAAACAAGTAGAATTTCCACGTACTTTCGTTATCGCTGATAATACGTTTTAGCCAAGCTTATCTTAGCTCAGACCTCCACAATAATGTAAGAATATTTCTAAAATTTCAAGCCAGGATATAATCAGGAGGATCAAGGTTAACAGGAAACGAGCGCTTGTCAGCTCGCAATGAAAGTAAACCGCAGAAAGGAAAGATGGCGAGACTAGCCCATGTCTAAAATTTCGCCAACTGTCCGTTTACTTAGTGACAAGAAAGAAATGACGGGTATGGATTGTAAGATAAAAGACGGAAAACATAAAATATTAAAAATATTAATATATTAAAAATTTTAAAATATTGAAAATTGTTCGGACCTCCAGACATACAGGAACAATATTATTTAACATTGCAAACCATGATATTTTTAGAAGAATCAATGTCAGCAAGAAACAAGCGGAATTAGCCCTTGTCTAAAATTTCGCTTGTTGCTTGTCAGCTCGTGATAAGAGTAAACTGTGGAAAAGGAAAGGTGGCGAGACTAGCCCCTGTCTAAAATTTCGCCAACATTCCATTTACTTGGTTGCAAGAAAGAAATGACGAGTAGGCGTCGGAAAACAAAGAGGGAAAACATACAAAATTAAGCAACGAGAGCGGCGGAACGAATGTAGACTTTGAATGCGTCTGATTTCCAGCGACCCATGCCACGAATTTGGGCGTCAGAATATCCTTGGTCTGCAGCATAACTAGCCGCCCCAATGCGAAAACTATGAGGTTTATAATGACTTGGGTCAAGTCCGCAGAAGGTCAGGCAATGATTGAATTGAAAAAGAAAAGTGGTAACAACGGACCCATCTGCTAAAGTAAACAATGGCCCGGGATGGGCACCGCGAAGGTTGCAAAAATTGAGTAAAGCCTGAACGGGACAAAATTCCGAACCTGATTGCGAAAGAATGTTGATAGAAAAAGGTCGATTAGACCGGTTATGTTTAAAATTGGTAAGCGAGATTTTCGCAGCGACGGTATCGCCCTGATAAACCAGAAAAAGTAGATTTTGGTACTGTAATACGGACTGTCCCAAGCTCGTGGCAGTGGTCGCAATTTCGCCGATTCTAAGAAAACCATAAAAGGCGGTAAAAAACATCGCTTTGAACAATGCGCGAAGGTACAATGATGAGGTAGTGTGTTCCAACGCTGCAGCGAGATTGTGGAGAACTGGTAGAGTAATAGGAAGCCGTATGTCGGGGCGAGAGCGAGATTTAGCAGCGGAGAGAAGTTTAATGATAACAAAAGCTTTTGTAGGATCCGCGAAACCTTGAAGTTTGTGAACATAGCTCAAGGCGGATACATACGTAGAAATAGTCGATGGTGCGAATTGCTTGCCCGACAAGTGGGCTATAAACAAGGCAACCGAATTAACGCTTAATGGAAGGGTTATGGCATCCGAAGAAACAAATTGACGAGCAAAGTCTGTATATAAAACCCACGCTCGCTGATAGGTTCGGCGGGAACCTCGGGAAATTGCGGAGGTTAATAACAGCTTCAAATTATCGACCAGTTCTCCGGCAGAAGATGAAGCGGCACTGGCGTTGGCTTGTCGTCCGCTCGGGGCGCTAATCGCCTGAATTCCTCTACCTGTAAGCGGGAAAGTAAGTCGCATTCCCGATTAAAAATACCCAAGACATGTTTAGAACGGAACAAAATATTGTATCTTAAACAACAAAGTACCAAGTGCCGTATTAAAACCATAACCTCGCGTTCTTTGGCGGTTTGTTTGTTAAGAATATCAACGAGCGCCCTGTTATCGGTAAAAAAGACAACGCATTTGTTTTGCATCAAGTGACCCCAAATCTCAACCGCGATAACAATGGGATACAGTTCTAATATGGTGATGTTTAATGATCGCCATCGTGTAGGAAAAGGCCCAAAGAACCAGTGTTTACCAAAAACCGCACCATAACCTAACGACCCGGCGGCATCGGTGTACAATTGTAGCTTTGTTGATGTCAACCAGCGGTCAGGAAGAAGAAAGGATTTTCCATTATACTGATGGAGAAATGATAGCCACATTTGAATGTCTTGTTTACAGTCGCGGGTTAAGCGGATGAAATGGTGCGGTTTTCGTACTTCTTTTGTTAAATCTATTAACCGACGAAGAAAAGCACGTCCCGGGACAATTACCGAGCAAGTAAAGTTTAATAATCCAATTACAGACTGTAATTCTCGCAGGGTCACCCGTTTCCGGCGATAACAAAGTGTTAATTGATCCCGACATTTGTGAAGTTTGTCTGCCGGTAAACTCGCTTGCATTGCCACAGAGTCTAAAGTTATTCCTGCAAATTGAAGGGTGGTAAACGGGCCTATAGTTTTGCCTTCGGCAATAGGAACATCTAAATCATCACATAAGGCCAAAAAGTTTTGCAACATAACACGGCATTCATGCTCAGTACGGGCAGCAATAGAAAAATCGTCTAAAATATGAATAATGGCACGGCAACCGAACATTTTTCTTGCGATCCATTCGAGTGCTGTGCTGAAGCTCTCGAAGATTGAACAACTCGATGAGCAGCCCATGGGGAGTGTGGTGTCGAAATAATAGTCCCCTTGCCATTTCATACCAAGTAAACGAAAGTCATTGGGATGAATAGGAATGATCCGAAAGGCCGAGGCAATATCGGTTTTCGCCATAAAGCAACCTGATCCTAAGTGTTTTATAATTTGGATTGCATCGTCTATGGTAGCGTAATGAACCGACGAAAATTCTTTTGGAATACCGTCATTAACGGAAGAGCCATGCGGGAATGAAAGATGGTGTATCAAACGGAATTCGGATGGTGTCTTTTTGGGAACGATGCCTAAAGGTGACACAATAAAATCAGGAAAAGGCGGAGCCGAAAATGGGCCGACTAAGCGGCCGGCGACAAGTTCTTTACGTAATTTGGTGTTGACAGCATTAGGATTGTCAATGGCAGATTTTAGATTTGAAGAGCATAAATGACTTGGAGTACGGAAACACTTAATTGAAAACCCGTTGGTAAAATCGTCCAAAAGATAGTTTCGCTGAGCAGGCGGGTAACCGTTTAAAAAGAATTTTAGACGGTTAACCTTTACTGGGGTTACCGGGCGATGCCTGAGAAACAACGGACTTACCGATGACGGCTGCGTTACTTTTTCCGACAACAGGGCGCGATTGTTTTGACCGAGAATTACTTGTGCGGCACTCCGAGCCGGGATGCGAACCAAAACATTGGTGGCAACTGTGTTTGAATTTGCAGCCACCACAGGGCTCCCCTCTCGAGAACTTCCAACAGAAACCTTTCGGAAAGGGCGTAGATAGACTATTGCGAACTCTGGGAGCTTGCGAAGTTTGTGCAGGCGATTGCGAGATAGGCAAGGACTGGAACCAGAGTTGGCAATGAACCTGATCCCAAGAAAAAGATTTCGGGTCCGACTGGCGGAGAAAACGAAATTGCTCGTCATACCAGCGCCAGTTGCCTTGCTTGTTAGCTAAGTCCTTGACTATCTCGCAATACTTCATTAATGCAGGCGTCGCTACTGGAAATTTAACTGTGTAAACGGCTACGAACGCATTGAACGCACTCGACCATTGGCCAATAGATCCAATTCGTTTGGTTTTATGGACAGGCTCCAAAGAGAGCTTAGCAGGGCCATTGTCGAAGTCGCTCGACACAGAGACGGAATATTTAGATACCTCTAAAAATGTAGGAGTAATTAAAACCCCGAAATCAATAAACTGATCGTTCCATATTTTTTGTTTGATCTTATCTGGAACACGTGACCCTAAACTGACAGCAGTGCTGTTAAACATCCCAGAATGACTGGATATGCGAGGCTCGTGAGGGTTAGAGGGATTGATAGTCACACCTGAAAGGCCCGTTAACTGGTTTACTTCGTCCCTGGTGACTCCTTGGACCAGCTGTGACGAATCGTTTGCTTGAGGAGGATCAGCAGAGGAGGAAGGAGTCACTGGAGCCGTGATACCAGCAGCCTTTAAACCTTCGAGTACGGAGGTACTTACCGCCGTAACGAGGGTTGAGAGATCCAAACCCGGTCCACTGGGAAGTGTTACTTGGGGCGCTGGAGGGACTTGTGTGGCAGGCAACTCGTTAGCCCTTGAAAGAACCGAAGCCTGGGTAGCCCCACTCCCCGAAGCCTGTGTATCCCTGCTTGCTCTGGCGCGCTTTGGCCGTGTTGACGTAGAGGTCGTAGATGAGCGTTTTTTTTAGCAGGCATACTTCGGCGACGTAAAGATTAAATAGAGTAATAATTAGTGTTGAAACGGCCGCGCAAAAGCTAAAGTGCATGCAGCTTCCTGTGTTCTAAACCCCTGTCAAATCCAAAGCACCCGCCCAAAATATGTTTTGAAACCAGAACAAATTTGTGTCATCGAAGGACTTCGATAAGGGGTTAAGAAAGTAAGAGCACGGTTACTTTTCCTTGACAAATAGAGGACACTTACGTTCCTATGTTCGGTCTGAGTGCGTTGAGGACACTATCCAAGGATAGCCGCCAAAAATTAACACACTAATTACACCGACATGTCAATTGGTCCCGGCTGATAACAAAGACAAAAAGGCACACGCCTTGTGGGCGGTGCAAACGTCCAGGGACCAAGGCCCTGACAAATAAAGCGCGATGGGCGTTCACCAATATCGCATTAGACCTCGACCACAAAATTGGGCCGGATAAGCCAAAAATGCACCACGCCTTAATAGCGGAGCATGCCTTTGGCAAAAATAAATAAATAATCAGCACGCAAAGGACAAAATGTGGAATGAACCGGCTCAAAAATGAAATCACTAAAAACCAAATGGGACTAGCCAAAATTCAGTCCCGCAGGGGTACCAAATTATAATGGTTGATGGTTAGGTGCTTTGAAATAGAGAAAGGGATTTGAACACCGCCCCTCTATAGCTCCTATAAAGTTTGATCGAACCTCAGGCATTTAAATGAACTCCGTCCTTGAGGTAAACATTATTCCTCGAGTTCCAGAAACCAATGTGCCGCCAATAAAAACAAAAAGGCAAGGGCTGGAGAACAACTTTTAAATACTGATTCAACTTAAGCACTCTAGAGTTAAAATCAGGCACGTCCGGGGGTGGAGGACTGCGCTTTATAACCTGGCAAACCCCAATAATTTTGACACCAAACTCATGGTGTAGAAGGTGAGTTAATTCCTCCAGTGAGGAGCCAAGAGTTTCGGGTCGCAAAAAGGTGAGATCGTTCGTACCCAACTCAAGAATGACGATGTCGGGATTAGTACGACGTACAAATTCCAGGTCGAATTTTTTAACTTTAGCAACAGTCCTTCCCCCGACCCCGTAAAAAGTAACGTTTGCTACATCGCCTAATGCCAAATCGGTCGAGTAATCCCCAGAATTAGAAAGATAGGACTGCAAACGTCGCACGAACGAATGACCGAGGATGAGAACACGTGGTGGAGACATAATTATACAAATTGAGTAAAACGGTCAAAATAGACAACAAATACAACTACACTCGAGAGCGCTTAAGTAACATAAAGACCAATAATACTAAGAATTAGAGCCACTTGCCTGGTTTGTGCTTGGCAGTTTTGTGCTTTTAGGAAGATTCGCAAATCGGAAGTTTACCCCAAGGCGGCTAAGAGCAAAGAGAGGACCTCTTATTGAAAACCAACCTTTTTATGGGAATCCGGATGGGAATCCGGATACCCATACAAGCACCCATTGTCCTCCGCTGGCCGGACACCTCTGACAATGACCCTTTCTTGTCTCACATAAACCTAATTATTCGTTTCTCATAATTATTGGTATTTTAAAAAGCAAAAGACCACCAACATTACGTAGGAGATGAAACAAGTAGAATTTCCACGTACTTTCGTTATCGCTGATAATACGTTTTAGCCAAGCTTATCGTACAGCTTTGACCAAGCTTTCAATATCTGTCATTTTAATGCCACCGTCTTCAAAACTGTTTATTGAAGAGAGCCTTGTGACTTTATCCTTTCCATTCCATAAAAAGGAGAAAATCAGGCTGTCTACTTGTTTGATGATTTTACTTGGAGGTGAAAGAGCCGAAGATATAAAAACTAGTTTTGGAAGAAGTAATGATTTGATTATAGTTACTTTACCATAAATGGACAGTCCTCTAGATGACCATATATTTGTCAGCTGCTTTATGCTGTCAACCTTCTCTTGAAAGTTTTTTTCGTAAAATAATGATACGGTCATATGTAAAAAAGGTTCCTAAAGCTTTAATGGGTTCACTTGGCCATTTAATACCAAACGGTTTTTCGTCTTTTCTTTTAAGCGAACCAATCCACATTCCTTCTGTTTCAGAACTATTTATCTCCAACCCACACAAGTTCTTGAATACTTCTAGTTCCTCAAATAGCGTTTTTGCAGAATTTTCATCAGACAGGGTTGCTGTGGTATCTATCGCCTGCGTATTGCAATAGCTTGGCTTCATAATTTCCTATTTTAATTCCTTTGATATCAACATTTTGACGAATGGAGATTGCCAAGCTTTCAACAGCTAAGATAAAGAGGTAGGGGGACAAGGGATCACCCTGCCTCACACCACGTTCTAAAGTAAAAAGTCTGATGCCATTCCATTATTTATTACACAGCTTTGAATATTTGTATAAAACATTTTGACCCAATGTATAAAATTGGGGCCAAAATTAAAGGCCTCAAGGCAACTGAAAAGATAATGCCATTCTAAAGAGTCGAAAGCTTTTTTAAAGTCAATGAAAATCAAGATACCTGGAATATTCTTACTGTCTGTAAACTCCATTATATCGAAAATTGATCGAATAGTCTCACCAATATAGCGATCTTCAACATAACCTGTTTGATTATGATGTATGATATTCGGTAAAACTTTCTTCAATCTTAAAGCAATCACTTTTGAAATTATTTTTGCATCCACGTTAATAAGAGAGATTGGCCTCCAATTTTCAATGAGAGTTCGATATTTATGTTGCTTTTCTATAAGAGTTATAATTGCTTTTCTTTGAGAGCTAGACATTTCGCCGTGGTTGAAACACTTCCTCGCACATTCCATAAATGGATCATAAATTAATTCTCAGCAACTTTTGTAAAATTCTATTAGTATTCCATTATTACCAGGAGATTTGTTACTCTCAAAACTGTTAAGAATGGCTGTAATTTCTTCAATAAATATTTCTCCTTCACAAGATTTGTTTTTGTTCTTCTGATAATCTTGGTATATTCAAATTATTAAAAAATTCGTTTCCATTTTCTTTATCCTCATCTGTTACGTTTGATTGGTAAAAGCTATAGTAAAACCGTTTTTATTCGTTCTGTATCCCAAAAGGATCAGATGTAATGGCACCACTTATTTATAGTTTTCTTATATGTTTTTTGACGTGATTACCCTTCTCTAAATTTAGAAAGTATTTTGTACTTCTCTCGCCATGCTCGTGCCATCGTGCCCTTGCGCGAATAATTACACACCCCTTGGTTTTTCCTCATAATAACTTTCTAGAGTTTCTTTTGCTTCATTTAGAGTATTTAGGTTAGAGTCGGAAGGGTCCTGTTCGAATTTTTTAGTTGCTTCCTTGTATACTTGTTGTAATTTTTTTCCATTGCAGATCTTTCTTTGGCTTTCTTTTTCGAGAACAAAACACCATGGTTCCGAATATTATATTTAATCCAATCCCAGATGCACCTTTTGTCTGATAAATTCTCGCTTCCTGTTGTTTTCCAAAGTGGAATATTTTGTTTTAATTCTTCCAGATAATTCGGATCTTCAGGAAGAGAGACGTTCATTTTCCAGAAGCCGGGCCCCTTTAAGTTTTGATTGGAGTCGGTTAAATTCAACTCAATTGCTGCATGATCAGTTTTTATAGCTGGAATGATCGGTTGTATTTACAAAATCCTGTAAGTTGTTTGATATCAGCCAGTAATATAAACGACAGAAAATTGGTGGAGATTTTTGTCTCCAAGTGTAACTTCTAAATTGCGTATGTTTAATTCTCCAAACGTCAACAAGGCCCAATTCATTTTGGAAACATTCAATATTGTCTATAACCATTTTTCTAGGTACCATAACGCCACCTTTCTTATCCAGCTTAGAGTCAAGAGGACAGTTAAAATCACCTCCAATGGTTACATTTCTTCACAATCTAAGTCTTCAAAAAGCGAAAAAAAACTGACCTCAAATCATTGCCAAAAAGCGAAAACAGTGCACTTCTACGAAAACGCACAAAACGCACGTTTGGGGCCGTGCGGAGCAAGTTTTGGCAAAATCTTACTTTCGAGCACACCAGATCTCAAAATCGTCGCACTGGCCACAAATCATCGCCAAAACGCGAAAAGAGTGCATTTCTATGAAAAATGCACAAAACGTACGTTTCGGGCCGTACGGAGCAAGTTTTGGCAAAATCTCACTTTTTAGCACACCAGATCTTAAAATCGTCGTACTGGCCTCAAATCATCGCCAAAAAGCGAAACAGTGCATTTCTTTACCATAAATGGACAGTCCTCTAGATGACCATATATTTGTCAGCTGCTTTATGCTGTCAACCTTCTCTTGAAAGTTTTTTTCGTAAAATAATGATACGTCATATGTAAAAAAGGTTCCTAAAGCTTTAATGGGTTCACTTGGCCATTTAATACCAAACGGTTTTTCGTCTTTTCTTTTAAGCGAACCAATCCACATTCCTTCTGTTTCAGAACTATTTATCTCCAACCCACACAAGTTCTTAAATACTTCTAGTTCCTCAAATAGCGTTTTTGCAGAATTGTCATCAAACACGGGTTGCTGTGGTATCTATCGTCTGCGTATTGCAATAGCTTGGCTTCATAATTTCCTATTTTAATTCCTTTGATATCAACATTTTGACGAATGGAGATTGCCAAGCTTTCAACAACTAAGATAAAGAGGTAGGGGGACAAGGGATCACCCTGCCTCACACCACGTTCTAAAGTAAAATAGTCTGATGCCATTCCATTATTTATTACACAGCTTTGAATATTTGTATAAAACATTTTGACCCAATTTATAAAATTGGGGCCAAATTTAAAGGCCTCAAGGCAACTGAAAAGATAATGCCATTCTAAAGAGTCGAAAGCTTTTTTAAAGTCAATGAAAATCAAGATACCTGGAATATTCTTACTGTCTGTAAATTCCATTATATCGAAAATTGATCGAATAGTCTCACCAATATAGCGATCTTCAACATAACCTGTTTGATTATGATGTATGATATTCGGTAAAACTTTCTTCAATCTTAAAGCAATCACTTTTGAAATTATTTTTGCATCCACGTTAATAAGAGAGATTGGCCTCCAATTTTCAATGAGAGTTCGATATTTATGTTGCTTTTCTATAAGAGTTATAATTGCTTTTCTTTGAGAGCTAGACATTTCGCCGTGGTTGAAACACTTCCTCGCACATTCCATAAATGGATCATAAATTAATTCTCAGCAACTTTTGTAAAATTCTATTAGTATTCCATCATTACAAGGAGATTTGTTACTCTCAAAACTGTTAAGAATGGCTTTAATTTCTTCAACAAATATTTTTCCTTCACAAGATTGTTTTTGTTCTTCTGATAATCTTGGTATATTCAAATTATTAAAAACTTCGTTTCCATTTTTTTTATCCTCATCTGTTACGTTTGATTGGTAAAAGCTATGGTAAAACCGTTTTTATTCGTTCTGTATCCTTTAAGTTTTGATTGGAGTCGGTTAAATTCAACTCAATTGCTGCATGATCAGTTTTTATAGCTGGAATGATCGGTTGTATTTACAAAATCCTGTAAGTTGTTTGATATCAGCCAGTAATCTAAACGACAGAAAATTGGTGGAGATTTTTGGCTCCAAGTGTAACTTCTAGATAGTGGATTTTTAATTCTCCAAACGTGCAACAAGGCCCAATTCATTTTGAAAACATTCAATATTGTCTATAACCATTTTTCTGGGTACCATAATAATAATCATAATAACAATCTTTTATTAGGAAACTCCATCACAAACTGTGGTTTTCATAGAGGTCCTAAATATAAATCATTATTACAAGATACAATTAAAATATAAAAATTTTAAAAATTTAAACTAAAATCAAGATATTAAAATATGTACAAAATACACAAAGTATAACAATTAATCATAAAAAAATTAATTATAGAAAGCAGAAAAAAGATGCTTCTTAAAAATTGAAAGACTTGCTGATTTTATGGTTCTATCTAACTCGTTAAAATCTCTGTAACAGTGATAATGGGAACGGTGTTTTCCCCAATTAAACTTAATTCTGGGTAGCTTGATGGTATCGTTATTCCGCGTATTGTAAGAGTGCAAATCACTCTTTTTGACAATGTTCAAGGAATGATTAAGTTGGCCATTAATACACTTGTATGCATATATACATCGATGACATTTCCTACGTTCTTGAAGATTCGGCCATCTTAAGACTGTTAATGCATCAGTAGATGATGAGTAAGGTGTTCTATCCAATATTAACTTGGCAGCTTTGTTTTGCAGAATTTGCAATTCATGAGTGAGTGAAACATTGTCCTTGTCCCCCCAGACTAAATCAGCATAATCAAAAATAGGTAACACTAAGCTATTATAAAAAAGTAACCGGGCACTATGAGGTAAATAACACTTAATCCTACGTAAAAGGCCAAGGTTCTTATTAACCTTACATGAAATATACTCAACATGGTCGGACCATGTAAACGTTGAGGACAATATAACTCCTAAATACTTAAAACTTGTTACAGAATTTATATCAGTGTCAAAAATTGATAATAAGAAAGAGGAAACACCGAGAAGTTTCCTATTACTGCCTATGATCATTGATTTCGTCTTGGTAAGATTCAAAGTTAGCTTATTTCCATGCAACCATTGGGCAACTTGCAAGAGATCATCATTCAGTGCCTCCTCTAACAGGTGTGGTTCCTTAGCAAAGTAGTACAGGACCGTATCATCAGCATACAAAGTCACCTCGCAATTCTTTATAGCTAGCGGAAGGTCATTAATATAAACCAAGAAGAGAAGCGGTCCTAGAATACTCCCCTGTGGCACCCCGAAGGTCACCGGGAGAGGGTCAGACACAGCATCGCTACAGGCAGTCCGCTGTTTGCGATGACTCAGGTAAGACTCGAACCAATTTAGGCTACTGGGCGAGACACCGAAAGCTGACAATTTAGATAGCATGATCGTATGGTCAACTGTATCGAATGCTTTAGTCAGATCTAAGAATACTGCACCGCACAGTTCTCCACTTTCCATATGCAATAGGACTTCATCTGCAAAACTGGTGAGAGCTGATGTTGTAGACAGTTTGGGACGGAAGCCAAATTGTTTGCTTGAAATGAGGTTTTCTGAATTCAAAAAGTCTTAAAATTGGGAATGGACGACTTTTTCCAGAATTTTACTCATTGTTGGCAGAATAGATATTGGACGATAATTTGACGCATCTGTCCTATCTCCAGTTTTGAAAAGTGCAGCCACTTTCGAGCATTTCCATATTTCAGGAAAATTGCCAGTACGGATAGAGAGATTCAGTAACTTGGTAATCGAGGGACAAATAGAACGCGCGCCACACTTTAAAAGTCTCGCACTGATGTTGTCCAAGCCAATAGCTTTATTTGTCTTTAGAGAAAGCAGATACTTGAGTACTGTTTTCTCATCAACTTCATATAGTGAGAAAGACTGTGATTTCTCTGCCGATCTGACTGGGAACGTAGCAGCGGCTGAGATTTTATTTGCAAGACTTCTGCCAATGGATGAAAAATAGCAGTTAAGCACGGATGCAATTGAGGCCGGAGTGTTGTGTTCAACGCCATCGACTACGATGCATTGTGGGCTCGAGGATTTAGTTTTGCGTGAAGACACCTCATTCACCGCCTTCCAGATCTTCCCTGAATCTCCTTTTGCCTCTTGAATCAAGTCACAGTAATACTTGGATTTTGCTGCCTTGACTTCGCGATTGACCTTATTTCTTAGCTTCCTATAGCAAGCCCAGTGAAAAGCAGAATTTGTTTTCACAGCTTTACGATGATGAAAATCACGATCCTTCACTTGCTCGTTGATTTTATCATTCAACCACGGGAGCGGAACACCTCGTATTCTTCGTCTTTTTACAGGCGCATGCAGGTCAGCTATCTCGGAGAACAATTGATTCCAAATAAACACAGCGTCGTCTATGTCCTCCTCGTTTTCAATGATATGCCATGGGACGTTATTCAAGTCCGCTAGGAAGGTGTTTGCATCAAGGTTTTTATAAGAGCGATATTCAATTGATTTTGGTGGCGCCCTTATTACACCTACTTTCACCATAACGCCACCTTTCTTATCCAGCTTAGAGTCAAGAGGACAGTTAAAATCACTTCCATTGATTATAGTTCTTCACAATCTAAATCCTCAAAAAGCGAAAAAAACTGACCGCAAATCATCGCCAAAAAGCGAAAACAGTGCACTTCTACGAAAACGCACAAAACGCACGTTTGGGGCCGAGCGGAGCAAGTTTTGGCAAAATCTTCCTTTCGAGCACACCAGATCTCAAAATCGTCGTAATGGCCTCAAATCTACGCCAAAACGCGAAAAGAGTGCATTTCTATGAAAAATGCACAAAACGTACGTTTTGGGCCGTGCGGGGCAAGTTTTTTGCAAAATCTCACTTTTTTTTTTTTTTTTTTATTTGTCCATTATATTACATTGGTTTCATTTTACAGTTAAATCTCTGCTGGTATAAAACATATAATGGCAGGAGATCTTAGCAAGCTCTATTGAGCTTTTCTAGGAAGATCCCCATCATACATTTATATACTAATTACAACAGCAGATGGATAATCATTCTAAATGTAAAAGTTATACGGGTTTGTTTTAGCAATAAGATGACTACATTCTTAATCTAACATAACAAAGTATTTTGATTTTTTACATAAGTTTTTGTGCTTTTCTTAAAAGAATTATATGTTTTGGATGTGCCCCCCTATATTTTAATGAAAATTTTCCGTAGTTTGTCCTTTTGTAATCTATAAAAATATTTGATGCTGATCGAGTATCATGACAATGTATACTTTTATTTAATCTAAAATAATTATTAAAATATTCTGGTAAATTATTGTTAAAGTAAGAGTACATAAAAAGTGCTATCAAATACATATTCAGCTCATATATATTAAGAATATCAAGAGATAGAAATAGTGGCTTTGATTCATCTCGGTAATTTGCAAAAGCCATTATTCTTACTATTTTTTCTGTATTGTGAATATTGATTTAAGCCTGGTAGGGTACGTGCTTGTCCATAAAGTGCTACAATATGTCAAGTATGGATATATCATAGTATTATAAATTGTTTTTAAAGTTTTAATCGATAAATAATGTCTAGCCTTAGCCATTATTCCCGTCATCTTTGATATTTTTGTTGTAATGTGGTCAATATGATATTTCCATGATAGTTCATCATCTATATATAATCCTAAAAATTTTGTACAATTTACTTTTTCAATCTCCTGATCATTAATTTTAATTGAAATAGATTGGTTAAGTTTCTTTATTTTAGGTTTAAAAATTATAAAATGTGTTTTCTTCACATTTAAAGATAGCTTATTCATAGAGAGCCAAGATGTAATTTTCCGTAGTTCCTGATTCATGGTGTTACATAAAACACCAACATTTTTATGACTGTAAAACAAATTTGTGTCGTCAGCAAAGAGAATGAATGATAAGGTCTTTGAACATTTAGAAATATCATTCATGTAAATTAGAAACAATAGAGGCCCAAGAACAGAACCTTGTGGCACTCCACATTTGATTGTCATACTATTTGATTTATGCGACTTGTATTTAACTATCTGTTTCCTATTTGTCAAATAATTTTTGAACCATTCATTTACAATTCCTCTTATTCCATAATGGTTGAGTTTTGTTAATAGTATCTCGTGATTTACGGTATCAAATGCCTTTGCAAGGTCTAAAAATACTCCCAGTGTGTATTCATTGTTGTCTATTGCTTGGGATATTTTTGTCATAAGCTCAATAGTTGCTAAATTAGTTGAGTGTTTTTTCCTAAAACCATATTGACTAGAGAATAATATGTTTTCCTTTTCAAGATAATTAAGTAGTCTTTTGTACATTAATTTCTCTAATATTTTACTAAAACACGGGAGAACTGAGATCGGTCTATAATTAGAAAATTCTTCCTTGTTGTTTGCTTTAAATACTGGAGTAACAAGTGCAACTTTCAGATCATTAGGAATTATACCAGTAAGAAACGACTGGTTATATATATAAGCTAATGGTTTGATTATATACTTAGAAATTTTCTTAACTAATTTAGGTGGTATCTCATCATGACCACAAGACTTGTTTCCATTTAGATGCCATATCTCAAAATCGACTTCATTTTCTGTCACTGCGTCCAAAAACATCGAACTTATAAGTCTTTCACCTAGAAAGGTTGACACCTCATCATTATTTCCTGGTATTTTGGTGGCCAAATTTGGTCCAACATTAATAAAATATTCATTAAATTTATTGCTTATCTCTGTGGGATCAATTATTGATGTCTCCTCATCTCCTATAAAACAATCCGGTAGTTCAGGTTTACATTTGCTTTTGTTAATGACTTCATTTATTAGTTTCCATAGATATCTTAAATTATTTTTGTGCTCATTGAACTCCTTATTATAGTAGCACTTCTTGGCTACATTTTTGACTTTATTGAATTTATTACGATACGTCTTATAAGCTAATTCATTTTGTTTATTTGGATTCTTTATAAATTTCTTATATAACTTATTTTTAGTTTTCCTTGATTTTAAGATTCCTTTTGTTATCCATGGTATTTTCTTACCGTTGTCGTATACTTTTTTCCTAGGTTTTACTAGAGGTATATTCTTATGAAATAAATGATATAATTTAGTATAAAAGTAGTCATAAGCATCTTGAACATCAGTTTTACTGTAGATTTCGTTCCAGTCTTCACATTCTAAATCTTGACAGAGTTGATTTATCGTTTTATCATTAATTAGCCTATGTTTAACATTTATTTCACTTCGAAGTTTGAGCCGTTGTGAGTTATTCGTTGATAAGAACACTGGTAAATGGTCTGAAAGATCTGTAAATAAGATACCACATTTATAATTCTCTTCTATTCTGTTAACAAATATATTATCAATTAGTGTTGCACTCGTATTAGATATTCTTGTCGGTCTAGTAATAAGTGGATAAAATGCTGAAGAAAACATCATATTAGTAAAATCTTTGATGTGCTGATTCTCTTCAATTTTCAATAGATCAAGGTTAAAATCTCCCATTAAGAAACATTTTTTGTTTTCCAAATCTAATTTTTGCAATAGGTCAGCTAGGCACTCCTTGAATTCTTCAAGCTTACCATTTGGAGGTCTATAAATGATACCAATCACGATGTTATTTGGCTTAGCAGTTATTTCAATGACTTGTGATTCTATTACATCGTTTACATTCTTTGTTAGGTCTAATCGTTCCCTAAACTGGTAGGATTTGTTTATGTATAAACAAACACCCCCTCCTTGTTTATTCTTCCTAGTTATTCCTATGTTTTGATAATTTAGTAACGGAAAATCGTTTTCATTACTCGAATTTAGCCATGTTTCTGAAAGTCCAATAATCGAAAATTTGTGTTCTAAAGTCTCTAGGTATGTATTCAAATCATCAAACTTATTCATTATGCTTCGAATATTTAGATGCATTATTGAAAATTCTGAATTAGCATCCCTTGTCATTTTTTAAAAGAATCTTCATCATGGTAGTCACATGCATCAATATAATTTACGATTGTTTTGTAATAATTGTGGTCAGGATCTAAATCAGAGTTAAGCATTAAGTGTGATTTACCACGACCACTTAATGAAAACGGGTTAAAGATTAAATTTCGCAATTTCGCAATGAAACTAGGATTTGTTTCCTTTGAAATCTTCATTATGTAATTACGCAATTCATCATTATTTAGTTCAGAAAAAGGTAATGAATCATCTAAAATAGAACTGCTCATAATTAATTATAGACATAGAGGTATCTTACTACAAAAGGTCTTATTCATTCTATTCAATATCTCCAAGGTCAAACCAGCCTCGTAATTCCTTTACCAGCGGGTTGCCAGACTGTTTGTATTTAATTTTACCATTTGAAAA
Source organism: Cladopsammia gracilis (assembly GCA_022457155.1). Taxonomy (NCBI): domain Eukaryota; kingdom Metazoa; phylum Cnidaria; class Anthozoa; order Scleractinia; family Dendrophylliidae; genus Cladopsammia; species Cladopsammia gracilis. The sequence goes on along the minus strand of JAJGOT010000805.1, from coordinate 67,430 downwards.
CCATGCACTTTCAATAGAATTCTTCTTCTTTAACTCCTTTAACCTTTTAGCCATGTCATCCGCCATATCCTCGCTGATCACGAAACCCTTTCCTTTTAGTAGCTTGCGTTTTAACAGAATCTTCATTTTACTTTTATTTGATTGAAGCTTTACGATGACAGGTCGGTTTGACCTTGATCCTTGATCTCCTGCTCGGGTTTTCTTTGGGCCAATTCTGTGAATAATCTCAATTTCTTCTCGTCGTACTTCCACTTCAAGGTTGTCTTGTAAGAAATTAACAAATTTCTCCTCTAGATCTTCACCGTCTTCTTCCTCCAGGCCATGGATTCTCAGATTATTTTTTCGAGAGTATTGCTCGTTTTTCACGGCATACTCCCAGACATAATCATTGTCGCGCTTCATGACATATTCAACGTGACTAATGCTTTCATTTACCTCTTCCTTTAGCTGTGTAACTTCACTTTGAATATTACTGAACTTTTGTTCTAACTCCTGAATCTTGGCACTCATCATACTTTCCAGACGTGAAGCCACCTGCTCAAGTTTCGTGTCAAGCACAGCATTGAATGCTTCTACAATGTCCGCTTTCAAAGAAGCTGGAACGTTTTGCGAGTCGCTAGATTTCTCATCGTTTGCTTTTTTATGTTGCTTTCGCATTGGACTTTGTCCATCTTTCCCAGGGGTTGATGGAACATCTCTAAACGTTCGTTTCGCCGGAGCGCTTTTAACGTCACCCTTTCCGTTCGCTCACCAGATCTCAAAATCGTCGAAGTGGTCTTAAATCATCGTCAAAAAGCAAAAACAGTGCACTTCTACGAAAAATGCACAAAACGCACGTTTGGGGCCGAGCGGAGCAAGTTTTGGCAAAATCTCACTTTTTAGCACACCGGATCTCAAAATCGTTGTACTGGCCTGTAATCATGGCAAAAACGCGAAAATAGTGCATTTCTATGAAAAGTGCACAAAACGAACGTTTGGGGCCGTGCGGAACAAGTTTAAGCAAAATCTGACTTTTTAGCATTCCAGGTCTCAAGATCGTCGTACTCGCCTCAAATCATCGCAAAAAGCGAAAACAGTGCCTTTCTATGAAAAATGCACAAAACGGCGTTTCGGACCGTGCGCAGCAAGTTTTGGCAAAATCTCACTTTTAAGCTCAACAGATCTCAAAATCGTCGTACTGACCGCAAATCATCGCCCAAAAGCAAAAACAGTGCATTTCTATGAAAAATGCACAAAACGTGCGTTTCGGACCGTGCGCACCAAGTTTTGCCAAAATCCCACTTTTGAGCTAACCAGATCTCAAAATCGTCGAACTGGTCTCAAATCATCGCCAAAAAGCGAAAACAGTGCATTTCTATGAAAAATGCACAAAACGTACGTTTCGGGCCGTGCGGAGCAAGTTTCGCCAAAATCTCACTTTTGAGCTCACCAGATCTCAAAATCGTCGTACTGACCTCAAATCATCGCCAACAAGGGAAACAGTGCATTTCTATGAAAAATGCACAAAACGTGCGTTTCGGACCGTGCGGAGCACGTTTTGCCAAAATCTCACTTTTGAGCTCACCAGATCTCAAAATCGTCGTCCTGACCTCAAATCATCGCAAAAAAGCGACAAAAGTGCATTTCTATGAAAAATGCACAAAACGTACGTTTCGGGCCGTGCGTAGCAAGGTTTGCCAAAATCCCACTTTTAAGCTAACCAGATCTCAAAATCGTCGTACTGACCTCAAATCATGGCCAAAAAACGAAACAGTGCATTTCTATGAAAAATGCACAAAACGTGCATTTCGGGCCTTGCGGAGCAAGTTTCGCCAAAATCTCACTTTTGAGCTCACCAGGTCTCAAAATCGTCTCAAAATCGTCGCTCAAATCATCGCCAAAAGGCGAAACAGTGCATTTCTATGAAAAATGCACAAAACGTGCGTTTCGGACCGTGCGGAGCACGTTTTGCCAAAATCTCACTTTTGAGCTCACCAGATCTCAAAATCGTCGTCCTGACCTCAAATCATCGCAAAAAAGCGACAAAAGTGCATTTCTATGAAAAATGCACAAAACGTACGTTTCGGGCCGTGCTTAGCAAGGTTTGCCAAAATCCCACTTTTGAGCTAACCAGATCTCAAAATCGTCGTACTGACCTCAAATCATGGCCAAAAAACGAAACAGTGCATTTCTATGAAAAATGCACAAAACGTGCATTTCGGGCCTTGCGGAGCAAGTTTCGCCAAAATCTCACTTTTGAGCTCACCAGGTCTCAAAATCGTCTCAAAATCGTCGCTCAAATCATCGCCAAAAGGCGAAACAGTGCATTTCTATGAAAAATGCACAAAACGTGCGTTTCGGACCGTTTTGCCAAAATCTCACTTTTGAGCTCACCAGATCTCAAAATCGTCGTCCTGACCTCAAATCATCGCAAAAAAGCGACAAAAGTGCATTTCTATGAAAAATGCACAAAACGTACGTTTCGGGCCGTGCTTAGCAAGGTTTGCCAAAATCCCACTTTTGAGCTAACCAGATCTCAAAATCGTCGTACTGACCTCAAATCATGGCCAAAAAACGAAACAGTGCATTTCTATGAAAAATGCACAAAACGTGCATTTCGGGCCTTGCGGAGCAAGTTTCGCCAAAATCTCACTTTTGAGCTCACCAGGTCTCAAAATCGTCTCAACATCGTCGCTCAAATCATCGCCAAAAGGCGAAACAGTGCATTTCTATGAAAAATGCACAAAACGTGCGTTTCGGACCGTGCGGAGCACGTTTTGCCAAAATCTCACTTTTGAGCTCACCAGCTCTCAAAATCGTCGTACTGACCTCAAATCATCGCCAAAACGCAAAACAGTGCATTTCTATGAAAAATGCACAAAACGTGCGTTTCGAGCCGTGCGGAGCAAGTTTTGGCAAAATCTCACTTTTGAGCTCACCAGATCTCGAAATCGTCGTCCTGACCTCAAATCGTCGCAAAAAAGCTAAAACAGTGCAGTTCTATGAAAAATGCACAAAACGTACGTTTCGTGCCGTGCGGAGCACGTTTTGCCAAAATATCACTTTTGAGCTCACCAGATCTCAAAATCGTCGTTCTGGTGTGAAATCATCGCCAACACGCAAAACAGTGCATTTCTATGAAAAATGCACAAAACGTGCGTTTCGGGCCGTGCGGAGCAAGTTTTGGCAAAATGTCACTTTTGAGCTCACCAGATCTCGAAATCGTCGTCCTGACCTCAAATCGTCGCAAAAAAGCTAAAACAGTGCATTTCTATGAAAAATGCACAAAACGTACGTTTGGGACCGTGCAGAGCAAGTTTTGGCAAAATGTCACTTTTGAGCTCACCAGATCTCGAAATCGTCGTCCTGACCTCAAATCGTCGCAAAAAAGCTAAAACAGTGCATTTCTATGAAAAATGCACAAAACGTACGTTTGGGACCGTGCGGAGCAAGTTTTGGCAAAATCTCACTTTTGAGCTCACCAGATCTCAAAATCGTCGTTCTGGTGTAAAATCATCGCCAACACAAAACGATCGTTTCGGGCCGTGCGGAGCAAGTTTTGGTAAAATCTCACTTCGTCGTTCTGGTCTCAAATTATCGCCAAAAGGCGAAAACAGTGCATTTCTATGAAAAGTGCACAAAAGGAGGCCGTGCGGAGCAAGTTTTGGCAAAATCTTACTTTTGAGCTCACCAGGTCTCAAAATCGTCTCAAAATCGTCGCTCAAATCATCGCCAAAAGGCGAAACAGTGCATTTCTATGAAAAATGCACAAAACGTGCGTTTCGGACCGTGCGGAGCACGTTTTGCCAAAATCTCACTTTTGAGCTCACCAGATCTCAAAATCGTCGTCCTGACCTCAAATCATCGCAAAAAAGCGACAAAAGTGCATTTCTATGAAAAATGCACAAAACGTACGTTTCGGGCCGTGCTTAGCAAGGTTTGCCAAAATCCCACTTTTGAGCTAACCAGATCTCAAAATCGTCGTACTGACCTCAAATCATGGCCAAAAAACGAAACAGTGCATTTCTATGAAAAATGCACAAAACGTGCATTTCGGGCCTTGCGGAGCAAGTTTCGCCAAAATCTCACTTTTGAGCTCACCAGGTCTCAAAATCGTCTCAACATCGTCGCTCAAATCATCGCCAAAAGGCGAAACAGTGCATTTCTATGAAAAATGCACAAAACGTGCGTTTCGGACCGTGCGGAGCACGTTTTGCCAAAATCTCACTTTTGAGCTCACCAGCTCTCAAAATCGTCGTACTGACCTCAAATCATCGCCAAAACGCAAAACAGTGCATTTCTATGAAAAATGCACAAAACGTGCGTTTCGAGCCGTGCGGAGCAAGTTTTGGCAAAATCTCACTTTTGAGCTCACCAGATCTCGAAATCGTCGTCCTGACCTCAAATCGTCGCAAAAGAGCTAAAACAGTGCAGTTCTATGAAAAATGCACAAAACGTACGTTTCGTGCCGTGCGGAGCACGTTTTGCCAAAATATCACTTTTGAGCTCACCAGATCTCAAAATCGTCGTTCTGGTGTCAAATCATCGCCAACACGCAAAACAGTGCATTTCTATGAAAAATGCACAAAACGTGCGTTTCGGGCCGTGCGGAGCAAGTTTTGGCAAAATGTCACTTTTGAGCTCACCAGATCTCGAAATCGTCGTCCTGACCTCAAATCGTCGCAAAAAAGCTAAAACAGTGCATTTCTATGAAAAATGCACAAAACGTACGTTTGGGACCGTGCGGAGCAAGTTTTGGCAAAATCTCACTTTTGAGCTCACCAGATCTCAAAATCGTCGTTCTGGTGTAAAATCATCGCCAACACAAAACGATCGTTTCGGGCCGTGCGGAGCAAGTTTTGGTAAAATCTCACTTCGTCGTTCTGGTCTCAAATTATCGCCAAAAGGCGAAAACAGTGCATTTCTATGAAAAGTGCACAAAAGGAGGCCGTGCGGAGCAAGTTTTGGCAAAATCTTACTTTGGGCACACCAGATCTCAAAATCGTCGCACTTGCCTCAAATCATCGCCAAAACGCGAAAACAGTGCATTTCTATGAAAAATGCACAAAACGTGCTTTTCGGGCCGTGCGGAGCAAGTTTTGGCAAAATCTCTCTTTTGAGCTCACCAGATCTCAAAATCGTCGTCCTGACCTCAAATTATTGCAAAAAAGCTAAAACAGTGCATTTCTATGAAAAGTGCACAAAACGCACGTTTGGGGCCGTGCGGAGCAAGTTTTGGCAAAATCTTACTTTGGGCACACCAGATCCTCAAAATCGTCGCACTGGCCTCAAATCATCGTCAAAACGCGAAAACAGTGCATTTCTATGAAAAATGCACAAAACGTACGTTTCGCGCAGTGCGAAGCAAGTTTTGGCAAAATATCGCTTTTGAGTTCACCAGAGCTCAAAATCGTCGCACTGGCCTGAAATCATGACCAAAAAGCGAAGACAGTGCATTTCTATTAAAAGTGCACAAATTGCACGTTTTGGGCCATGCGGAGAAAGTTTTGCTAAAATCTCACTTTTGAGCTCACCAGATCTCTAAATCGTCGTTTTGGTCTCAAATCATCGCCAGAACGCGAAACAGTGCATTTCTATGAAAAATGCACAAAACGTGCGTTTCGGGCCGTGCGGAGCAAGTTTTGGCAAAATCTCACTTTTGAGTTCACCAGAGCTCAACATCCAGTACTGGCCTCAAATCATGGCCGAAAAGCGAAAAGAGTGTATTTCTATGAAAAGTGCACGAAACGCACGTTTGGGGTCGTGCGGAGCAAGTTTTGGCAAAATCTCCCTTTTTAGCACACTGGATCTCAAAATCGTCGTACTGTCCTGAAATCATGACCAAAAAGCGAAGACAGTGCATTTCTATTAAAAGTGCACAAATTGCACGTTTTGGGCCATGCGGAGAAAGTTTTGCCAAAATCTCACTTTTGAGCTCACCAGATCTCTAAATCGTCGTTTTGGTCTCAAATCATCGCCAGAACGCGAAAAGTGCATTTCTATGAAAAATGCACAAAACGTGCGTTTCGGGCCGTGCGGAGCAAGTTTTGGCAAAATCTCACTTTTGAGTTCACCAGAGCTCAACATCCACGTACTGGCCTCAAATCATGGCCGAAAAGCGAAAAGAGTGTATTTCTATGAAAAGTGCACGAAACGCACGTTTGGGGCCGTGCGGAGCAAGTTTTGGCAAAATCTCCCTTTTTAGCACACTGGATCTCAAAATCGTCGTACTGTCCTGAAATCATGACCAAAAAGCGAAGACAGTGCATTTCTATTAAAAGTGCACAAATTGCACGTTTGGGGCCATGCGGAGAAAGTTTTGGCAAAATCTCACTTTTGAGCACACCAGATCTCAAAATCGTCGTACTGGCCTCAAATGAGCTACATCAAACGGGGAATGTCTTCCTCTTCTATGCCGCCCTTTCTGACGTGCATTTGTATATGACGTTGAAGGTTGTAGCCGTAGAAGAAGCAGCCTGTTATCCTACACATCCTCTCGTTATGATGGCTTCTTTTCTTCTGCTCACTGTCGCTCTTCAGGGGACTTGCTGCTTTCCTTTCTCGTTTTCTTTACGGGCGCTTCATCATCGCTCCTCAGGGGACTTGCTGTTTTCTTTTTCGCTTTCTTTACGGGCGCTTGGAAATCGCTCTCGCTGTCTGTTGTAAGGGCACTTGCTGTTTTCTCCTTTGCCTTCTTTATAGGTTCGTAGTCGCTCTTACTGTCTGTTGGTGTGGCTTTTCTTTTCCTGGAATTATTCTCATCCTCGACTCTCTCAATGTCCTTATCTGCATCGCCACCTGTTTGATCTTCCTTTAAGTGAAACTTTTCTGGCGCACAGGCTAGCGTTAACTTGTACATTCCATATAATGTCTCAGTGTCAAGGGCTCTTGAGGCTTGGTAATCTCTCATTGCTGAGAGATCATCGACATGCACCCCAAGGCCCGTTTGGCGCACCTTTGTAGCACCCTCGAGGCTAGGTCATCAATATCTCGTTGCTGAGAGATCCAGGACATGCACCCCAAGGCCCGTTAGGCGCACCTTTGTAGCATTTCAAGGCGCAAAGCATCCACTGCTTGGTAAAGAACTGCACAGTGGCGATAATCGGAGCGAAACGTGTTCCAGTTAATGTCTTTGTCCTTGTTGTACGGTACTCTGTCTTTTTACCTTCAAGACATCCTTCGCTGCTTGGTCACTATTATAAGCATGATATTATATTATATTATATCATATCATATCATATCATATCATATCATATCATATCATATCATGTCATGTCATATCATATCATATCATATCATATCATATCATATGTCATGTCATGTCATGTCATGTCATGTCATGTCATGTCATGTCATATGATATCATATCATATCATATCATATCATATCATATTATATTATATTATATTAGCGTCTGTTGAGGTGTTTTTGCATGTGTACGAGGTTTTGAACTAGAAGCATAAGGTTGAGCCGTCGAGTGTATTGGCAAATACTATTAAAGTCGTTGTATATATCCTGCGAATTTGACGAAGTGTGATAAAATCCCGTCAGAGATATTAACGTTCAAAGTATAGCCTCGTTTGCATGTTTGACGCACTTTTGGGTCCGCCATATTGGACAAAATTCAACTGTTAATAACTCGCACGTTTTAAAAGCTGTTTCCTTGACTTTAGCCACACGGTTAGATCACTTTGGGATCTAACTCGATTGATATAAACACTGCCATAAACACAAGATCTGACGATGTTATTAACGGCTGAAATTTGCAGCTAATTAATTATTCAGTTATTAATTACTCCTGAGCACAATGATGAATTCACGCAAAACTTACACCAAAGTGTTCCTTTCCTGCTGTATCAACTACATCTATCATAAAAGTATAGATAAACCCTCGTCCTTTGTCTCTAAAAGCCATAAAGTGATTTCTTGAGGGGAGGGTTAAATATCTAAAGATAAACTGCTGACTACGCAAAAGCAAACACTTTCGGTTGGGAAAATAGTTTCCTAGAGTAGCACTAGGTCTTTATGTCATAGTTCTGATAGTTGGTTTGGTCGTGCATAGTCTTAAAAAGGTCTAAATAGAGTACAAATGCGGAGCACAAAAGAGCGTGTACTCACCGCTCCATGGCTTGTCCCTGCTGTGATGACCAGCTTCATGTACGGACACTGATATGTCTCAAAACACACCCCATCATAACTCCCAAAGTATTACCGCTTTAGACTTCAAATTTAGCAGATAGTACAAAATTATAAGGTTAGTAGATTGACAGTGTCGATGTCTCATTGTGACGTCATTATGACATCATTGAAAATGGCTAGGAAAAAACATATTTTTTGAGACCTAAAAGACTACTTTTATTTTTACTATGGAATCTTTTTATCCAACCAAGTTGTATATTTTGTGCAATTTGGCGATGTAAAGTGGAAATAAGCTTAGCCACAACTTGCCACTACGGCGGAACAGTGTCATTACTATGTATTTACAAAGAGTATTCACGAAGTGCGAGGCTAAAACCGAAAATTAACGAAACATGGACGAAGAGGCTCCGTAATTTTTCTCCTGGGAGCCAACAATTTACTCATAAGTTATGACATGCAAACCGTTTAGCTTTCTATCTTACAAAACATTGACTAAGCAAATGGAATGAAGTAAAGCAGCTCAAAATAGACTGAGCCGTTATAACGTACGCATTCTGGTTTTAGATAAATGTCACGATTGACACTGCCTCTCCAGCAAACAAAGAAAACCTTGATTTCCAGCTAAACTGTAATCCTCTTGAATCCTTGCAATCCTGCGCTTTATCTCCAAACTACTACTTTTATTTTGTACCATAGGATCTTTTTATCCAACTAAGTTGTATATTTTGTGCCATTTGGCGATATATAGTGGAAATAAGCTAAGCGACATTTTGCCATTTCGGCGGGACATTGTCATCAATATGCATTTACGACGAGTATTCACGAAGTGCGAGACTAAAACCGAAAAATTAACGAAAAATTGCCGAAGAGGCTCCGTAATTTTTCGCCAAGGAGCCAACAAATGACCCATAAGTTATCACAAGCAAACCTTTTAGCTTTTTATCTTACAAACATTGACTAAGCAAATGGAACGAAGTAAAGCAGCTCCAAATAGACTGAGCCGTTATAACGTACGCATTCTGGTTTCAGATAAATGTTCTGATTGACACTGCCTCTCCAGCAAACAAGGCAACTTTGATTTCCATCTAAACTGTAATCCACTTCAATCCTTGCAATCCTGCCCTTTATCTCTAATCTTCTATTTTTATTTTGTACTATAGGATCTTTTTATCCAACAAAAGTGTATATTTTGTGCCATTTTGCGATATAACTTGGAAACAAGTTAAGCGACACTTTGCCATTGCGGCGGGACAGTGTCATAACTATGCATTTACGAAGAGTATTCACGAAGTGCGAGGCTAAAACCGAAAATTCCCGAAAAATGGCCGAAAAGGCTCCGTAATTTTACTCCTAGGAGCCAACAAATGACTCATAAGTTATGACAAGCAAACCTTTTGGCTTTCTATCTTACAAACATTGACTAAGCAAATGGAACGAAGTAAAGCAGCTCAAAATAGACTGAGCCGTTATAACGTACGCATTCTTCTTTCAGATAAATGTCACGATTGACACTGCCTCTCTTGCAAACAAAGGCAACCTTCATTTCAAGCTAAACTGTAATCCACCTCAATCCTTACCATCCTGCCCTTTATCTCTAATCTTCTATTTTTATTTTGTACTATAGGATCTTTTTATCCAACTAATTTGTATATTTTGTGCCATTTGCGATATAACGTTGAAATAAGCTTAGCGACATTTTGCCATTTCGGTGGGACAATCTCATCAGTATGCATTTACGAAGACTATTCACGAAGTGCGATGGCTAAAACCGAAAATGCCTGAAATATTGACGAAGAGGCTCCGTAATTTTTCTCCTAGGAGCCAACAAATGACTCATAAGTTATGACAAACAATTTATTTTTTTCCATCTTACAAACATTAACTTACCAAATACAACGAAGTAAAGCACCTAAAAAAGACAGAGCCGCTATAACAAACGCATTTTGGTTTCAGATAAGTGCGACGTAGACACTGCCTCTACAGCAAACAAATTGAAAATTCTTTTCGGTTGCATCGCATTAGAAGAGAATTGATTTCTGTTCGCTATTGTTAGAGCTGTTAATTACGATTTTTGTTATCTGTTGAATGTAGGCATGTTTTATACCGATGTAAGTTATTTGCATGCACGTGCATTTGCTATGCCCGTGGAAGTATGTGTATAAATAGTTGGTTCTTTAGTATGCGAGTCAGTCCTCGGTCGTTACACTGACGGTTTACCCTAGTCAAATTTTTCTTGTTTGTTTTGATTAGTCTTTTCCACCGCTGAACTTTATTTGAACATTATCCACCAGTTTTTTCCTGCGATAATTAAATTTAAATTATCAGTGGCCCCGTAGGAAGGGTCGCCGGAGTTTTGAGCTTGGTTCCTGTACTGCTAGCCGCCAAATACCAAGGTTCCAAATAATGTACACTTTATTCTTCCTGTTATTTATCTCTTTACAAGTTCAAATCTATTCGAAATCTAGTAGAAATATATATGTTTCTGTCAGAAAGATTGTCAGGATAACCAAGCACATAAAGTAACGTATACATACCCGTTAGTGTCTCAAATTCCGCGACTAGTAGTCATTTAATTTTGTCTTACTAATAACAGATTGTTACGTCACTTCATAATAATTATGACGATAATTTCAGTAATTTCGCGTCATAGCGAAACACTCCCCGCCTTCAAAAGAGTCCATGTTTCAAATTAATTCAGGGTTAAAAAAATCAAAGAAAAAAATTAGATAAGAGTTCAGTAAATAGTTCAGTTGTTTGTTATAACGTCTCCTTTAGGGATCAGGACAATCAACTTATTTACTGCTCATTCAACTGTCACGAATCCTCTACCACTATATTCGGTGACACTTTCTCCCGGTTTTGGATTTTTGTATTGCACATGTACCCTTCTCACTCTCCTGTCTCCTCCTGGAAATGCCTTCACTACGATCCCAAGTTTCCATTGTCCTCTGATTTGATTGGCGTCTTGAATTAGTGCTACATCGCCCTCTCTGAGATTCCTTTGTGCTGTGTGCCACTTCGGTTGTATAAGTAAACTTGGAAAGTAGTCTCTGGTCCATTTCTTCCAGAAATAATTTACGATGCTTTGGACAAATTCAACTCGCTGACGAGGATTTAAAGCGTCTCTGAATGGTCCACTTGGTACTCTGGATGTTGCTCTTCGTAGTAATAAATCATTGGGACAGAGATATGTTCCATCATCAGGCGAAGTAGGATGTCTTCCGATTGGACGTTCGTTCACAAGGTTCGCTGCTTCAAAGCAAACAGTCTGGAGTTCAGAGAATGTCATAACATGGTCACCAATGGCTGTCGTTATTGCTCGTTTTACTGATTTCACTAACGCTTCAGAAATTCCGGTTTTCCAAGGTGCGTTCGCCGGGGTAAATTCCCACTTAAAACCTTCCATCACGCCAAATTGCTCGAGTTCTTCTTGATTCCAATCTTTCACTATATTCGTCAATTCTTCGTTTGCGGCGACTAGTTGAGGGCCGTTATCAGAATACAGTTTAGAGGGGTAACCTCTTATGGATACAAATCGCCTCAAGACCATTAGAAATTTGTCGGTGCTGTAATCTGCAGCAAGATCTACATGGACTGCGCGTGTACTAAGGCAGTTAAATATTACTCCATACGTTTTGCCAATCGTTCTTTTCTTTACCTCGTCTCGAATCTTGAATGGACCAAAGAGATCAATGGCTGTGCAGTACCAAGGAGGAGATGGACTAGTCTCTCAATTGGTAATTTTCCCATTATTTGTTCACTCAGTCGTTTATCCAATTTCTTGCATGTTACGCAGTTGTATCTAATTGATTTCACCATCTTCAATAGTTTGACGATCCAAAACTTCGTGCGTATTTTACTGGACGTAGAAAGTACGCCGTGATGTCCCTTTCTGTGAATATATTCAGCATAAAGACGCGAAAAGCTATGATCATAAGGTAGAAGTATAACTTCGTTTTTGTTGTAACTCATCTCCATCCATCTTTCACCCCTTCCTCCAACTACGTATATTTCCTTTTCATTCTTTCTTGGGCACAGGCGTTTATATTTTCCCCTTTTGATATCTTCATGCATAGTCTTTTGAGCTTCAATTATCCAGAAATGTTCTGCTTTCGCTATATCGTTTGGTGTCAATAACTTTGCTGCATTCTTGAATGATGATTTCGGTTCCGTTTGGTACATTGCCAATATCCTGGCCGTTATTCTTATTAGTTTCCCATAATTTGAATACTTGCTAATGTTAATTCTCGATGCCAGTGTGTCTTTTTTGTTTTCGGTGGAGCCCTTAGTAACGATGGATGCCATTCTGACTAGATCCGGAAGTTGTTTCTTTGTCAATGTTTTGTAAATCGGCCATTCGTTCTCGGGTAATTCAAGGAAACTGGGTCCGTTTTGCCAGATGCTTTCAGAATTTATTTCGATCGGCCCTTTGCCGCGAGTAAGCCAGTCTGCAATATTGTATTTGCTTTCTATCCAAAACCAGTCACTGGGGTTTGTTTTCTGCTGTATCTCTCCCACGCGGGTTGCGGCAAAGGTGTTGAAGCCGTACGATTCCTTCTGTATCATGCTGTGCACTATTTGAGAATCCACGACATGATAGCACTTTTGAATCTTGTATCTGCAGTGTCGTTGTAAAAAATGCTTTGAGCCTTGAATTCAGTACAGCTCCACAGAGTTCGATTCTGTCGATTGACATTCCTTTCACTGGTGCGAGTCTATTCTTTGATATTATAAGTCTGCATTTAAATTGTCCGTCGTTTATTTTCCACCTGATATAGGCACATGTGCCATAAGCGTTGCTAGAACCATCGCTGAATATGATCAATATCGGCTCCCCTATTGCATTGTCTGGCTTTAAACATCTTTGGAATTTCGCATTGTTCATCTTTAGTAGGTCTTCGCAGAATTGTGTCCATTCCCTTTCGTAATTGGTCGGGATCGGGTCATCCCAGCCTAAGTTATTTTCGATCCCCCAAAGTTGTCTCATTAAAATCTTTGCTCTGACTGTAAATGGTCCCGCCAACCCGAGTGGATCGTAAATGCTGTTCACCTGTGACAAAATCATTCTCTTTGTTGTACTGTTTGTATCATCTCGAATACTCGGTCGTCGTTGTTTGATATCAGATTGTGCATGTATTTTCCTTTTCCCTTTAACCGAGGTCTTTAATTGCACTTTATACTCAAATTCATCTTGTACTGGATTCCAAACAACTCCAAGGACCTTTTCTATGGTGTTCGACGCGTCGTTTGGTACAGTTAGGGTCCTAGTTTGGTCCGGCGTGCCATCATGAGTGAAAGTCCATTCTTTAATTTTGAAGCTTCCTTCGCTGAGTAAGTCTTCTATATCCTTCGTAAGCCCTTTCGCGTGTCCTTTATTAGATACGCTCTCTATTATATCGTCCATGTACGTGTTTTCCTTGATTACTTGTGCAGCTTCAGCATACTTGTCTTGTCCCATCTCAGCTGTCTTTCTCAATGCGACCGTGGCGATTGTCCCAGAAGGCTTGTCACCGAATGATACCCTTTGTATTACGTACGTGTCCGGTTGTCTTCCCGTGTCCATGTCTCTCCACAAAAAGCGATGTGTGTGCTGCTCTAGCGTTTTTGTCTTTACTGTATGATACATTTTCTTTATATCGCCGATCAATGCTACTTCATTTTCCTTGAATCTTACGAGTATTCCTAGGAGGTTGTTAAGGAGGTGTGGTCCTTTCGCCCAGTAGTCGTTTAGGGTGTGGCCCATATACCTTGCGCTGCTGTTGAACACTATTCTCACTGGGGTAGATTTAGAGTCTGGTTTTAAAACCTCGTGATGCGAGATGTAGTGAATCGGTCCTTTGTAGTCCTCCAATTCCTGTTTGCTGAGTTTTCGTGCGACTTCTCGGTCGATCATATCTTCAATTTGTTTCTGATAGACTTCAGCGTGTCCTGTATTTTTCGCTAATCTCTTTTCCGTAGACATCAACATCCCCATAGCGGCTCTCCTGTTATTAGGTAATTCTGTTGGGTCCCGGATCCACGGATATTCTGCAATCCACCTTTTCTCTTCTCTGTTGTACTCCAGCTTGTCTTCGATCATTCTAAGCTCCTTTTCTTCCTTTATCGTGTAGTCTTTGCTCCCTAATGCGCATTCTCCACACTTACATCCACCACAACGGGGTACACATTCGACGCCAAGGTTTTCTATCCTGTAGAAGTCTTCGACTTTGGCAACTGCGGTATTCACCTTTACGTGGCCAAGATTACATTTCGTAGTCGCCTCTTTGATATAAGGATTCGTTCCGCCTATACATCTCCCGAAGCGATTCTTCAGCAAGAGAAGATGTCCCGAGCTTTGTTCCTTCTGTGGGTGGTAACCGGCGTATTCGTAACCTATTAATACGTCAACCGTTCCTGATGGTCGTGATATGTCTTCCCTTGATATATTCTTAAATAATTGAACCACTCCATCTATGTCGACACTCTGTATTTCTGAAGTAATTTTGTCGATGCCGTAGACTTCGAACTGCACTTCTTGTCCCCTTTTATCGATCAATGAAAGTTTGTATGTGTTAGATGTAACTTTCTCGTGTTCGCCTCCCACTTTGACTACAGTCAGCTCTACTCTTTTTCCTTTCAAACGTTCAGACTATAGGATCTATAGGTACGTACTATAGGATCTTTTTATCCAACTAAGTTGTATATTTTGTGCCATTTGTCGATATAAGATCGACAATCCTTGCAATCCTGTGCTTTATCTCTAAAAGACTACATTTGTTTTGTACTATAGGATCTTTTTATCCAACTAAGTTGTATATTTTGTGCCATTTGGCGATATAACGTGGAAATAACCATAGCGACATTTTGCCATTTCGGTCGGACAATCCCATCAGTATGCATTTGCGAAGACTATTCACGAAGTGCGATGGCTAAAACCGAAAATTCCCGAAATATTTAAGAAGAGGCTCCGTAATTTTTCTCTTAGGAGCCAAGAATTTACTCAAAAGTTATGACATGCAAACTGTTTAGCTTTCTATCTTACCAAACATTGACTAAGCAAATGGAATGAAGTAAAGCAGCTCAAAATAGACTGAGCCGTTATAACGTACGCATTCTGGTTTCAGATAAATGCGACGATTGACACTTCCTCTACAGCAAACAAAGGCAACTTTGATTTCCAGAAAAACTGTAATCCACTTCAATCCTTGCAATCCTGCGCTTTATCTCTAAAAGACTACTTTTATTTTGTATTATGAAATATTTTTATCCAACCAAGTTGTATATTTTGTGCCATTTGCCGATATAACGTGGAAATAAGCTAAGCCACAAATTGCCATTTCGGCGGAACAGTGTCATTAGTATGCATTTGCGAAGAGTATTCACGAAGTTCGATGGCTAAAACCGAAAATGCGCGAAATATTGACGAAGACGCTCCGTAATTTTTCTCCTAGGAGCCAACAAATGACTCACAAGTTATGACAAACAAACAATTTATTTTTCCACCTTACAAACATTAACTAAGCAAATGCAACGAAGTAAAGAAGCTCAAAATAAACTGAGCCGTTATAACGCACGCATTTTGGTTTCAGATAAATGCGACGATTGACACTGCCTCTACAGCAAACAAAGGCAACTTTGATTTCCAGCAAAACTGTAATCCACTTCAATCCTTGCAATCCTGCGCTTTATCTCTAAAAGGCTACTTTTATTTTGTATTATGGAATATTTTTATCCAACCAAGTTGTATATTTTGTGCCATTTGGCGATATAACGTGGTAATAAGCTGAGCGACATTTTGTCATTTTGACGGGACAGTGTCATTACTATGCATTTACGAAGAGTATTCACGAAGTGCGATGGCTAAAACCGAAAATGCCCGAAATATTGACGAAGACGCTCCGTAATTTTTCTCCTAGGAGCCAACAAATATCTCCTAAGTTATGACAAACAAACAATTTACTTTTCTACGTTACAAACGTTGTTTAAGCAAATGGAACGAAGTAAAGCAGCTAAATATAGACTGAGCCGTTATAACGCACGCATTTTTGTTTCAGATAAATGTCACGATTGACACTGCCTCTCCAGCAAACAAAGACAACTTTGACATCAAGCTAAACTGTGATCCACTTCAATCCTTGCAATCCTGCGCTTTATCTCTAAAAGACTACTTTTATTTTGTATTATGGAATATTTTTATCCAACCAAGTTGTATATTTTGTGCCATTTGTCGATATAACGTGGAAATAAGCTAAGCCACAAATTGCCGTTTCGGCGAGACATTGTCATCATTATGTATTTACGAAGAGTATTCACGAAGTGCGAGGCTAAAACCGAAAATTAACGAAACATGGACGAAGAGGCTCCGAAATTTTTCTCCTGGGAGCCAACAATTTACTCATAAGTTATGACATGCAAACCGTTTAGCTTTCTATCTTACCAAACATTGACTAAGCAAATGGAATGAAGTAAAGCAGCTCAAAATGGACTGAGCCGTTATAACGTACGCATTCTGGTTTCAGATAAATGTCACGATTGACACTGCCTCTCCAGCAAACAAAGAAAACCTTGATTTCTTGCTAGTGTCATCCACTTCAATCCTTGCAATCCTAAATACTTCTTCTTCCTAAATACTTCCTAAATACTTCTTTTGTTTTGTACTTTGAGATATTTTTTTATCCAACCAAGTTGTATATTTTGTGCCATTTGGCGATATAACGTGGAAATAAGCTAAGCGACATTTTGTCATTTTTGCGGGACAGTGTCATTACTATGCATTTACGAAGAGTATTCACGACGTGCAAGGGCTAAAACCGATAATGCCCGAAATATTGACGAAGAGGCTCCTCAATTTTTCTCCTAGGAGCCAACAAATATCTCCTAAGTTATGACAAACAAACAATTTAGTTTTCTACGTTACAAACGTTGTCTAAGCAAATGGAACGAAGTAAAGCAGCTCAAATTAGACTGAGCCGTTATAACGCACGCATTTTGGTTTCAAATAAATGTCACGACTGACACTGCCTCTCCAGCAAACGAAGGCAACTTTGGTTTCCAGCTAAACAATAATTCACTTCAATCCTTGCAATCCTGCGGTTTGTCTCCAAACTTCTATTTTTATTTGGTACTATAGGATCTTTTTATCGAAGTAAGTTGTGTATTTTGTGCCATTTGGCGATATAACGTGGAAATAAGCTTAGCGACATTTTGCCATTTGGGTGGGACAATCTCATCACTATGCATTTACGAAGACTATTCACGAAATGCGAAGGCTAAAACCGAAAATTCCCGAAATATTTACGAAGAGGCTGCGTAATTTTTCTCCTAGGAGCGAACAAATTTCTCATAAGTTATAACAAACAAACAATTGATTTTTCCATGTTACAAACATTAGCTAAGCAAATGCAACAAAGTAAAGCGGCCCAAAAAAGACTGAGCGGTTAAAACGCACGCATTTTTATTTAAGATAAATGTCACGATTGACACTGCCTCTCCAGCAAAAAAAAAGGCAACATTGATATCAATCCTTGCAATCCTGCCCTTTATTTTTAATAGACTACATTTTTTTAATATAGGATCTTTTTACTGAGTTAATTAAACGATCGTCCATTTCATAATTACATTTAAAAAGCAAAAGACCACCAACATTACGTAGAAGATGAAACAAGTAGAATTTCCACGTACTTTCGTTACCGCTGATAATACGTTTTAGCCAAGCTTATACAGCTTTGACCAAGCTTTTAATATCTGTCATTTTAATGCCACCGTCTTCAAAACTGTTTATTGAAGAGAGCCTTGTTACTTTATCCTTTCCATTCCATAAAAAGGAGAAAATCAAGCTTGTCTACTTGTTTGATGATTTTACTTGGAGGTGAAAAAACTAGTTTTGGAAGAAGTAATGATTTGATTATAGTTACTTTATCATAAATGGACAGTCCTCTAGATGACCATATATTTGTCAGCTGCTTTATGCTGTCAACCTTCTCTTGAAAGTTTTTTTTCGTAAAATAATGATAGGTCATATGTAAAAAAGGTTCCTAAAGCTTTAATGGGTTCACTTGGCCATTTAATACCGAACAGTTTTTAGTCTTTTTTTTAAGCGAACCAATCCACATTCCTTCTGTTTTAGAACTATTTATCTCCGACCCACACAAGTTCTTAAATACTTCTAGTTCTTCAAATAGCGTTTTTGCAGAATTTTTATCAGACAGGGTTGCTGTGGTATCTATCGTCTGCGTATTGCAATAGCTTGGCTTCATAATTTCCTATTTTAATTCCTTTGATATCAACATTTTGACGAATGGAGATTGCCAAGCTTTAAACAGCTATGATAAAGAGGTAGGGGGACAAGGGATCACCCTGCCTCACACCACGTTCTAAAGTAAAATAGTCTGATGCCATTCCATTATTTATTACACAGCTTTGAATATTTGTATAAAACGTTTTGACCCAATTTATAAAATTGGGGCCAAAATGAAAAACCTCAAGGCAACTGAAAAGATAATGCCATTCTAAAGAGTCGAAAGCTTTATTAAAGTCAATGAAAATCAAGATACCTGGAATATTCTTACTGTCTGTAAATTCCATTATATCGAAAATTGATCGAATAGTCTCACCAATATAGCGATCTTCAACATAACCTGTTTGATTATGATGTATGATATTCGGTAAAACTTTCTTTAATCTTAAAGCAATCACTTTTGAAATTATTTTTGCATCCACGTTAATAAGAGAGATTGGCCTCCAATTTTCAATAAGAGTTCGATATTTATGTTGCTTTTCTATAAGAGTTATAATTGCTCTTCTTTGAGAGCTAGACATTTCGCCGTGGATGAAACACTTCCTCGCACATTCCATAAATGGATCATAAATTAATTCTCAGCAACTTTTGTAAAATTCTATTAGTATTCCATCATTACCAGGAGATTTGTTACTCTCAAAACTGTTAAGAATGGCTGTAATTTCTTCAACAAATATTTCCCCTTCACAGGATTGTTTTTGTTCTTCTGATAATCTTGGTATATTCAAATTATTAAAAAATTCGTTTCCATTTTCTTTATCCTCATCTGTTACGTTTGATTGGTAAAAGCTATGGTAAAACCGTTTTTATTTGTTCAGTATCCCAAAAGGATCAGATGTAATGGCACCACTTATTTATAGTTTTCTTATATGTTTTTTGACGTGATTACCTTTCTCTAAATTTAGAAAGTATTTTGTACTTCTCTCGCCATGCTCGTGCCATCGTGCCCTTGCGCGAATAATTACACACCCCTTGGTTTTTCCTCATAATAACTTTCTAGAGTTTCTTTCTTTTAGAGTATTTAGGTTAGAGTCGGAAGGGTCCTGTTCGAATTTTTTAGTTGCTTCCTCGTATACTTGATGTAATTTTTTTCCATTGCAGATCTTTCTTTGGCTTTCTTTTTCGAGAACAAAACACCATGGTTCCGAATATTATACTTAATCCAATCCCAGATGCACCTTTTGTCTGATAAATTCTCGTTTCCTGTTGTTTTCCAAAGTGGAATATTTTGTTTTATTCTTCCAGATAATTCGGATCTTCAGGAAGAGAGACGTTCATTTGCCCCTTTAAGTTTTGATTGGAGTCGGTTAAATTCAACTCAATTGCTGCATGATCAGTTTTTATAGCTGGAATGATCGGTTGTATTTACAAAATCCTGTAAGTTGTTTGATATCAGCCAGTAATCTAAACGTCAGAAAATTGGTGGAGATTTTTGGCTCCAAGTGTAACTTCTAGATTACGGATTTTTAATTCTCCAAACGTCAACAAGGCCCAATTCATTTTGGAGACATTCAATATTGTCTATAACCATTTCTCTAGGTACCATAACGCCACCTTTCTTATCCAACTTAGAGTCAAGAGGACAGTTAAAATCACCTCCAATGATTATATTTCTTCACAATCTAAGTCTTCAAAAAGCGAAAAAAAAACTGACCTCAAATCATCGCCAAAAAGCGAAAACAGTGCATTTCTATGAAAAATGCACAAAACGTACGTTTCGGGCCGTGCTCAGCTCACCAGATCTCAAAATCGTCGAACTGGTCTCAAATCATCAACAAAAAGCAAAAACAGTGCACTTCTACGAAAAACGCACAAAACGCACGTTTGGGGCCGAGCGGAGCAAGTTTTGACAAAGTCTCACTTTTTAGCACACTGGATCTCAAAATCGTCGTACTGGCCTGTAATCATGGCCAAAAAGCCAAAATAGTGCATTTCTATGAAAAGTGCACAAAACGCACGTTTGGGGCCGTGCGGAGCAAGTTTAAGCGAAATCTGACTTTTTAGCATACCAGGTCTCAAAATCGTCGTATTCGCCTCAAATCATCGCAAAATGCGAAAACAGTGCATTTATATGAAAAATGAACAAAACGTACGTTTCGGACCGTGCGCAGAAAGTTTTGGCAAAATGTCACTTTTCAGCTCAACAGATCTCAAAATCGTCGTACTGGCCTCAAATCAACGACAAAAAGCGAAAACAGTGCATTTCTTTGAAAAGTGCACAAACCGCACGTTTGGGGCCGTGCGGAGCAAGTTTTGGCAAAATCTTACTTTTGAGCACAGCACATCTCAAAATTGTCGTACTGGCCTCAAATCATCGCCAAAAGGCGAAAGCAGTGCATTTCTATAAAAAATGCACAAAACGTACGTTTCGGGCCGTGCGCAGCAAGTTTTGGCAAAATCTCATTTTTGAGCACACCGGATCTCAAAATCGTCGTACTGGCCTCAAATCATCACCAAAAAGCGAAAACAGTGAATTTCTATGAAAAGTGCACAAAACGAACGTTTGCGGCCGTGCGGAGCAAGTTTTAGCAAAATCTCACTTTTGAGCACACCAGATCTCAAAATTGTCGTACTGACTTCAATCATCGCCAAAGAGCGGAAACAGTGCATTTCTATAAAAAATGAACAAAACGTACGTTTCGGGCAGTGCGGGGCAAGTTTTGGCAAAATCCTGCTTTTGAGCACACCAGATCTCAATATCGTCATACTGACTTCAAATCATCGGCAAAAAGCGAAAACAGTGCATTTCTATGAAAAATGCACAAAACGTACGTTTCGGGCCGTGCGGAGCAAGTTTTGGCAAAATCTCACTTTTGAGCTCACCAGATCTCAAAATCGTCGTACTGACCTCAAATCATCGCAAAAAAGCGAAAACAGTGCATTTCTATGAAAAATGCACAAAACGTACGTTTCGGGCTGTGCTGAGCTCACCAGATCTCAAAATCGTCGAACTGGTCTCAAATCATCATCAAAAAGCAAAAACAGTGCACTTCTACGAAAAACGCACAAAACGCACGTTTGGGGCCGAGCGGAGCAAGTTTTGGCAAAATCTCACTTTTTAGCACACTGGATCTCAAAATCGTCGTACTGGCCTGTAATCATGGCCAAAAAGCCAAAATAGTGCATTTCTATGAAAAGTGCACAAAACGCACGTTTGGGGCCCTGCGGAGCAAGTTAAAGCGAAATCTGACTTTTTAGCATACCAGGTCTCAAAATCGTCATACTCGCCTCAAATCATCGCAAAAAGCGAAAACAGTGCATTTCTATGAAAAATGCAAAAACCGTACGTTTCAGACCGTGCGCAGCAAGTTTTGGCAAAATCTCACTTTTCAGCTCAACAGATCTCAAAATCGTCGTACTGACCGCAAATGATCGCCCAAAAGCAAAAACAGTGCATTTCTATGAAAAATGCAAAAAAAGTACGTTTCGGGCCGTGCGGGGCAAGTTTTGGCAAAATCTCATTTTTGAGCTCACCAGATCTCAAAATCGTCGTACTGACCTCAAATCATCGCAAAAAAGCGAAAATAGTGCATTTCTATGAAAAATGCAAAAAACGTACGTTTCGGCCCGTGCGCAGCAAGTTTTGGCAAAATCTCACTTTTAAGCTCAACACATCTCAAAATCGTCGTACTGACCGCAAATCATCGCCCAAAAGCAAAAACAGTGCATTTCTATGAAAAATGCAAAAAAACATAGGTTTCGGGCCGTGCGGAGCAAGTTTTGGCAAAATCTCACTTTTGAGCTCACCAGATCTCAAAAACGTCGTACTGGCCTCAAATCATCGGCATAAACCGAAAACAGTGCATTTTTTATGAAAAGTGCCGAAAACGAACGTTTGGGCCGTGCGGAGCAAGTTTTGGCAAAATCTCAGTTTTGAGCACACCGGATCTCAAAATCGTCGTACTGGCCTCAAATCAACGACAAAAAGCGAAAACAGTGCATTTCTATAAAAAAAATGCACGAAACGTACGTTTCGGGCCGTGCGCAGCAAGTTTTGGCAAAATCTCATTTTTGAGCACACCGGATCTCAAAATCGTCGTACTGGCCTCAAATCATCACCAAAAAGCGAAAACAGTGCATTTCTACGAAAAGTGCACAAAACGAACGTTTGGGGCCGTGCGGAGCAAGTTTTAGCAAAATCTCACTTTTGAGCACACCAGATCTCAAAATTGTCGTACTGACTTCAATCATCGCCAAAGAGCGGAAACAGTGCATTTCTATAAAAAATGAACAAAACGTACGTTTCGGGCAGTGCGGGGCAAGTTTTGGCAAAATCCTGCGTTTGAGCACACTAGATCTCAAAATCGTCATACTGACTTCAAATCATCGGCAAAAAGTGAAAACAGTGCATTATGTATTATCTGTAAAGGTAGTGTACTCTATTATTTTCAAAGAAGACGAAATTGCGCGCCTACGACCTGTCCATGTAACTATATTATTAATTACATTAAAGGATTCTATATTGTCGAGATTGAACAAGAGATCTTTAATGATACGTATCCCCGAGTCATAATAAGATTTATAAAAAAACTGGTTTTTGCATCTATTCTTATATCTTTGTTATTCCAAATTATACAGAGCCGTTTTTTATTAGCTAAAAAGAGATTCCGAAATTCTAACCAACATTCTGAAAGTTCTCTGTACAAAACTGAGTTAATTGAAAGATAGTCCATTGCATAATTACATTTAAAAAGCAAAAGACCACCAACATTACGTAGGAGATGCAACAAGTAGAATTTCCACGTACTTTCGTTATCGCTGATAATACATTTTAGCCAAGCTAATCGTACAGCTTTGACCAAGCTTTCAATATCTGTCATTTTAATGCCACCGTCTTCAAAACTGTTTATTGAAGAGAGCCTTGTTACTTTATCCTTTCCATTCCATAAAAAGGAGAAAATCAAGCTGTCTACTTGTTTGATGATTTTACTTTGAAGTGAAAGAACCGAAGATATAAAAACTAGTTTTGGAAGAAGTAATGATTTGATTATAGTTACTTTACCATAAATGGACAGTCCTATAGATGACCATATATTTGTCAGCTGCTCTATGCTGTCAACCTTCTCTTGAAAGTTTTTTTCGTAAAATAATGATAGGTCATATGTAAAAAAGGTTCCTAAAGCTTTAATGGGTTCATTTGGCCATTTAATACCAAACGGTTTTTCGTCTTTTCTTTTAAGCGAACCAATCCACATTCCTTATGTTTTAGAACTATGTATCTCCAACCCACACAAGTTCTTAAATACTTCTAGTTCTTCAAATAGCGTTTTTGCAGAATTTTCATCAGACAGGGTTGCTGTGGTATCTATCGTCTGCGTATTGCAATAGCTTGGCTTCATAATTTCCTATTTTAATTCCTTTGATATCAACATTTTGACGAATGGAGATTGCCAGGCTTTCAACAGCTAAGATAAAGAGGTAGGGGGACAAGGGATCACCCTGCCTCACACCACGTTCTAAAGTAAAATAGTCTGATGCCATTCCATTATTTATTACACAGCTTTGAATATTTGTATAAAACTTTTTGACCCAATTTATAAAATTGGGGCCAAAATTAAAGGCCTCAAGGCAACTGAAAAGATAATGCCATTCTAAAGAGTCGAAAGCTTTATTAAAGTCGATGAAAATCAAGATACCTGGAATATTCTTACTGTCTGTAAATTCCATTATATCGAAAATTGATCGAATAGTCTCACCAATATAGCGATCTTCAACATAACCTGTTTGATTATGATGTATGATATTCGGTAAAACTTCCTTTAATCTTAAAGCAATCACTTTTGAAATTATTTTTGCATCCACATTAATAAGAGAGATTGGCCTCCAATTTTCAATGAGAGTTCGATATTTATGTTGCTTTTCTATAAGAGTTATAATTGCTTTTCTTTGAGAGCTGGACATTTCGCCGTGGTTGAAACACTTCCTCGCACATTCCATAAATGGATCATAAATTAATTCTCAGCAACTTTTGTAAAATTCTATTAGTATTCCATCATTACCAGGAGATTTGTTACTCTCAAAACTGTTAAGAATGGCTGTAATTTCTTCAACAAATATTTCTCCTTCAAAAGATTGTTTTTGTTCTTCTGATAATCTTGGTATATTCAAATTATTAAAAAATTCGTTTCCATTTTCTTTATCCTCATCTGTTACGTTTGATTGGTAAAAGCTATGGTAAAACCGTTTTTATTCGTTCAGTTTCCCAAAAGGATCAGATGTAATGGCACCACTTATTTATAGTTTTGTTATATGTTTTTTTCACGTGATTACCCTTCTTACCCTACGTGATTACAGTTTAGCTGGAAACCAAAGTTGCCTTCGTTTGCTGGAGAGGCAGTGTCAATCGTGACATTTATCTGAAACCAGAATGCGTACGTTATAACGGCTCAGTCTATTTTGAGCTGCTTTACTTCATTCCATTTGCTTAGTCAATGTTTTGTAAGATAGAAAGCTAAACGGTTTGTTTGTCATAACTTAGGAGATAGTTGTTGGCTCCTAGGAGAAAAATTGCGGAGCCTCGTCGTCAATATTTCGGGCATTATCGGTTTTAGCCGTCGCACGTCGTGAATACTCTTCGTAAATGCATAGTAATGACACTGTCCCGCCAAAATGACAAAATGTCGCTTAGCTTATTTCCACGTTATATCGCCAAATGGCACAAAATATACACCTTGGTTGGATAAAAATATCTCAAAGTACAAAACAAAAGAAGTAGTTTATTGCTAAATCGCAGGATTGCAAGGATTGAAGTGAATTACCGTTTAGCTGGAAATCAAGGTTTTCTTTGTTTGCTGGAGAGGCAGTGTCAATCGTGACATTTATCTGAAACCAGAATGCGTACGTTATAACGGCTCAGTCTATTTTGAGCTGCTTTACTTCATTCCATTTGCTTAGTCAATGTTTTGTAAGATAGAAAGCTAAACGGTTTGTTTGTCATAACTTAGGAGATATTTGTTGGCTCCTAGGAGGAAAATTACGGAGCCTCTTCGTCAATATTTCGGGCACTATCGGTTTTAGCCGTCGCACGTCGTGAAGACTCTTCGTAAATGCATAGTAATGACACTGTCCCGCCAAAATGACAAAATGTCGCTTAGCTTATTTTCACGTTATATCGCCAAATGGCACAAAATAAACAACTTGGTTGGATAAAAACATCTCAAAGTACAAAACAAAAGAAGTAGTTTATTGCTAAATGGTAGGATTGCAAGGAATGAAGTGGATTACAGTTTAGCTGGAAATCAAGGTTTTCTTTGTTTGCTGGAGAGGCAGTGTCAATCGTGACATTTATCTGAAACCAGAATGCGTACGTTATCACGGCTCAGTCTATTTTGAGCTGCTTTACTTCATTCCATTTGCTTAGTCAATGTTTTGTAAGACAGAAATCTAAATGGTTTGCATGTCATAACTTTTGAGTAAATTGTTGGCTCCAAGTAGAAAAATTACAGGGCCTCTTCGTCAATATTTCGGGCATTTTCGGTTTTAGCCATCGCACTTCGTGAATACTCTTCGTAAATGCATACTAATGACACTGTTCCGCCGAAATGGCAATTTGTGGCTTAGCTTATTTCCACTTTACTTCGCCAAATGGCACAAAATATACAACTTGGTTGGATAAAAATATTCCATAGTACAAAATAAAAGAAGTGTTTTAGAGATAAAGCGCAGGATTGCAAGGATTGAAGTGGATTACAGTTTTGCTGGAAATCAAAGTTGCCTTTGTTTGCTGTAGAGGCAGAGTCAATCGTCGCATTTATCTGAAACCAAAATGCGTGCGTAATAACGGCTCAGTTTATTTTGATCTTCTTTACTTCGTTGCATTTGCTAAGTTAATGTTTGTAAGGTGGAAAAATAAATTATTTGTTTATCTTAACTTATGAGTCATTTGTTGGCTCCTGGGAGAACAATTACGGAGTCTCGTCGTCAATATTTCGGGCATTTTCGGTTTTAGCCATCGCACTTCGTGAATACCCTTCGTAAATGCATACTAATGACACTTCCGCCGAAATGGCAAAATGTCGCTTAACTTATTTCCACTTTACATTGACAAATGGCACAAAATATACCACTTAGTTGGATAAAAAGATCCTATAGTACAAAATAAAAGTAGAAGTTTGGAGACAAAGCGCAGCATTGCAAGGATTGAAGTGGATTACAGTTTAGCTGGAAACCAAAGTTGCCTTCGTTTGCTGGAGAGGCAGTGTCAATCGTGACATTTATCTCAAACCAAAATGCGTGCGTTGTAACGGCTCAGTATATTTTGAGCTGCTTTACTTCGTTCCATTTGCTTAGACACCGTTTGTAACGTAGAAAACTAAATTGTTTGTTTGTCATAACTTAGGAGATATTTGTTGGCTCCTAGGAGAAAAATTGCGGAGCCTCTTCGTCAATATTTCGAGCATTATGGTTTTAGCCCTCGCATGTCGTGAATACTCTTCGTAAATACATATTGATGACAATGTCCCGCCGAAATGGCAAAATGTTGCTTAGCTTATTTCCACTATATATCGCCAAATGGCACAAAATATACAACTTAGTTGGAGAAAAAGATCCTATGGTACAAAATAAAAGTAGTAGTTTGGAGATAAAGCAAATGATTGCAAGGATTCAAGAGGATTACAGTTTAGCTTGAAATGAAAGTTGAATTCTGTTCTTAACAACGTGCCCATAATTACATACTCCCCCTTAACAAATCATGACGCAGACAACAAATTCTGCAGTATTGTGCCGTAGTTGGCCGTTACACTTTATTTCACACGTATGCCGTCAAAATGACTCACAGCTAAATATGTTACAGAAAATAAATAAATGACGCAAAATAACTGGAGAATTGAGAGCGCATCACAAAAGATACTCGGAGGCCAGGAAAAACCTACTTAAAAAACCCGAAACTCAACGGGAAAAAATTGTAGGAAACCTGGGTAGGAACCAAGCTCAGAACTCCGGCGACCCTTCCTACGGGGCCACTGATAATTTAAATTTAATTATCGCAGGAAAAAACTGGTGGATAATGTTCAAATAAAGTTCAGCGGTGGAAAAGACTAATCAAAACAAACAAGAAAAATTTGACTAGGGTAAACCGTCAGTGTAACGACCGAGAACTGACTCCCATTCTAAAGAACCAACTATTTATACACATACTCCCACGGGCATAGCAAATGCACGTGCATGCAAATAACTTACATCGGTATAAAACATGCCTACATTCAACAGATAACAAAAATCGTAATTAACAGCTCGAACAATAGCGAACAGAATTCAATTCTCTTCTAATGCGATGCAACCGAAGAGAATTTTCAATTTGTTTGCTGTAGAGGCAGTGTCTACGTCGCACTTAGCTCAAACCAAAATGCGTTTGTTATAGCGGCTCTGTCTTTTTTAACTGCTTTACTTCGTTGTATTTGGTAAGTTAATGTTTGTAAGATGGAAAAAAAATAAATTGTTTTAACTTATGAGTCATTTGTTGGCTCCTAGGAGAAAAATTACGGAGCCTCTTCGTCAATATTTCAGGCATTTTCGGTTTTAGCCATCGCACTTCGTGAATAGTCTTCGTAAATGCATACTGATGAGATTGTCCCACCGAAATGGCAAAATGTCGCTAAGCTTATTTCAACGTTATATCGCAAATGGCACAAAATATACAAATTAGTTGGAGAAAAAGATCCTATAGTACAAAATAAAAATAGAAGATTAGAGATAAAGGGCAGGATGGTAAGGATTGAGGTGGATTACAGTTTAGCTTGAAATGAAAGTTGCCTTTGTACGTTATAACGGCTCAGTCTATTTTGAGCTGCTTTACTTCATTCCATTTGCTTAGTCAATGTTTTGTAAGATAGAAAGCTAAACGGTTTGCATGTCATAACTTATGAGTAAATTGTTGGCTCCCAGGAGAAAAATTACGGAGCCTCTTCGTCCATGTTTCGTTAATTTTCGGTTTTAGCCTCGCACTTCGTGAATACTCTTTGTAAATACATAGTAATGACACTGTTCCGCCGTAGTGGCAAGTTGTGGCTAAGTTTATTTCCACTTTACATCGCCAAATTGCACAAAATATACAACTTGGTTGGATAAAAAGATTCCATAGTACAAAAGAAAAGTAGTCTTTTAGGTCTCAAAAAATATGTTTTTTCCTAGCCATTTTCAATGATGTCATAATGACGTCACAATGAGACATCGACACTGTCAATCTACTAACCTTATAATTTTGTACTATCTGCTAAATTTGAAGTCTAAAGCGGTAATACTTTAGGAGTTATGATGGGGTGTATTTTAAGACATCAGTGTCCGTACATGAAGCTGGTCATCACAGCAGGGACAAGCCATGGAGCGGTGAGTACACGCTCTTTTGTGCTCCGCATTTGTACTCTATTTAGACCTTTTTAAGACTATGCACGACCAAACCAACTATCAGAACTATGACATAAGGACCTAGTGCTACTCTAGGAAACTATTTTCCCAACCGAAAGTGTTTGCTTTTGCGTAGTCAGCAGTTTATCTTTAGATATTTAACCCTCCCCTCAAGAAATCACTTTATGGCTTTTAGAGACAAAGGTCGAGGGTTTATCTATACTTTTATGATAGATGTAGTTGATGCAGCAGGAAAGGAACACTTTGGTTTAAGTTTTGCGTGAATTTATCATTGTGCTCAGGAGTAATTAATAACTGAATAATTAATTAGCTGCAAATTTCAGCCGTTAATAACATCGTCAGATCTTGTGTTTATGGCAGTGTTTATATCAATCGAGTTAGATCCCAAAGTGATCTAACCGTGTGGCTAAAGTCAAGGAAACAGCTTTTAAAACGTGCGAGTTATTAACAGTTGAATTTTGTCCAATATGGCGGACCCAAAAGTGCGTCAAACATGCAAACGAGGCTATACTTTGAACGTTAATATCTCTGACGGGATTTTATCGCACTTCGTCAAATTCGCAGGATATATACAACGACTTTAATAGTATTTGCCAATACACTCGACGTTATTATCGGCTCAACGGTTTGTTTCTAGCCTTGTTTACAAGTTTTTCAAACATGGACACGAGGCTGCAATTTGATCGTTAATATCTCTGAGGGGATTACATCAAACAAATTCAAATTTGTAGGATATATAGCATGACTTTAATACTATCTGCAAATACAAACGTGCGTTTCGTGCACTTTTCATAGAAATACACTCTTTTCGCTTTTCGGTCATGATTTGAGGCCAGTACGTCGATTTTGAGCTCTGGTGAACTCAAAAGTGAGATTTTGCCAAAACTTGCTCCGCACGGCCCGAAACGCACGTTTTGTGCATTTTTCATAGAAATGCACTGTTTCGCGTTCTGGCGATGATTTGAGACCAAAACGACGATTTAGAGATCTGGTGAGCTCAAAAGTGAGATTTTGGCAAAACTTTCTCCGCATGGCCCAAAACGTGCAATTTGTGCACTTTTAACAGAAATGCACTGTCTTCGCCTTTTGGTCATGATTTCAGGCCAGTGCGACGATTTTCAGCTCTGGTGAACTCAAAAGTGATATTTTGCAAAACTTGCTTCGCACGGCGCGAAACGTACGTTTTGTGCATTTTTCATAGAAATGCACTGTTTTCGCGTTTTGGCGATGACTTGAGGCCAGTGCGACGATTTTGAGATCTGGTGTGCCCAAAGTAAGATTTTGCTAAAACTTGCTCCGCACGACCCCAAACGTGCGTTTTGTGCACTTTTCATAGAAATGCACTGTTTTACCTTTTTTGCGATGATTTGAGGTCAGGACGACGATTTTGAGATCTGGTGAGCTCAAAAGTGAGATTTTGCCAAAGCTTGCTCCGCACGGTCCAAAACGCACGTTTTGTGCATTTCTCATAGAAATGCACTGTTTTCGCGTTTTGGCGATGATTTGAGGTTAGTGCGACGATTTTGAGATCTGGTGTGCCCAAAGTAAGATTTTGCCAAAACTTGCTCCGCACGGCCCCAAACGTGCGTTTTGTGCACTTTTCATAGAAATGCACTGTTTTCGCCTTTTGGCGATGATTTGAGGTCAGGACGACGATTTTGAGATCAGATGAGCTCAAAAGTGAGATTTTGGCAAAACTTTCTCCGCATGGGCCCAAACGTGCAATTTGTGCACTTTTAATAGAAATGCGCTGTTTTCGCTTTTTGGCGATGATTTGAGGTCAGGACGACGATTTTGAGATCTGGTGAGCTCCAAAGTGACATTTTGCCAAAACATGCTCCGCACGGTCCGAAATGCACGTTTTGTGCATTTTTCATAGAAATGCACTGTTTCGCTTTTTGGCGATGATTTGAGGTCAGTACGACGATTTTGAGATCTGGTGAGCTCGAAAGTGAGATTTTGCCAAAACGTGCTCCGCACGGTCCGAAATGCACGTTATGTGCATTTTTGATAGAAATGCACCGTTTTCACTTTTTGGCGATGATTTGAGACTAGTTCGACGATTTTGAGATCTGGTTAGCTGAAAAGTGGGATTTTGGCAAAACTTGCTTTGCACGCCCGAAACGTGCGTTTTGTGCACTTTTCATAGAAATGTGCTGTTCTCGCTTTTTGGCGATGATTTGAGGTCAGGACGACGATTTTGAGATCTGGTGAGCTCAAAAGTGAGATTTTGCCAAAACGTGCTCCGCACGGTCCGAAAGGCACGTTTTGTGCATTTTTCATAGAAATGCACTGTTTCGCTTTTTGGCGATGATTTGAGGTCAGTACGACGATTTTGAGATCTCGTGAGCTCAAAAGTGAGATTTTACCAAAACTTGCTCCGCACGGCCCGAAACGTACGTTTTGTGCATTTTTAATAGAAATGCACTGTTTTCGCGTTTTGGCGATGATTTGAGGCCAGTGCGACGATTTTGAGATCTGGTGTGCTCATAAGTAAGATTTTGCCAAAACTTGCTCCGCACGGCCCCGAACGTGCGTTTTGTGCATTTTTCATAGAAATGCACTGTTTTCACTTTTTTGCGATGATTTGAGGTCAGTACGACGACTTTGAGTTCTGGTGAGCTCAAAAGTGAGATTTTTGCAAAACTTGCTCCGCACGGCCCGAAACGTACGTTTTGTGCATTTTTCATCAAAAATGCACTCTTTTCGGTTTTTGTCGTAGATTTCAGGCCAGTACGACGATTTTGAGATCTGGTGGGCTCGAAAGTAAGATTTTGCCAAAACTTGCTCCGCACGGCCCGAAACGTACGTTTTGTGCATTTTTCATAGAAATGCACTCTTTTCGCGTTTTGGCGATGATTTGTGGCCAGTGCGACGATTTGAGATCTGGTGGGCTCGAAAGTAAGATTTTGCCAAAACTTGCTCCGCACGGCCCCAAACGTGCGTTTTGTGCGTTTTCGTAGAAGTGCACTGTTTTCGCTTTTTGGCGATGATTTGAGGTCAGTTTGTTTTTTCGCTTTTTGAAGACTTAGATTGTGAAGAAATATAATCATTGGAGGTGATTTTAACTGTCCTCTTGACTCTAAGCTGGATAAGAAAGGTGGCGTTATGGTACCTAGAAAAATGGTTATAGACAATATTGAATGTTTCCAAAATGAATTGGGCCTTGTTGACGTTTGGAGAAGTAAAAATCCGCAATCTAGAAGTTACACTTGAAGCCAAAAATCTCCACCAATTTTCTGTCGTTTAGATTACTGGCTGATATCAAACAACTTACAGGATTTTGTAAATACAACCGATCATTCCAGCTATAAAAACTGATCATGCAGCAATTGAGTCAATTGTCTCTCTTCCTGAAGATCCGAATTATCTGGAAGAATAAAACAAAATATTGCACTTTAAAAAACAACAAGAAGCGAGAATTTATCAGACAAAAGGTGCATCTGGGATTGGATTAAGTATAATTTCGGAACCATGGTGTTTTGTTCTCGAAAAAGAAAGCCAAAGAAAGATCTGCAATGGAAAAAAATTACGACAAGTATACGAGGAAGCAACTACAAAATTCGAACAGGACCCTTCCGACTCTAACCTAAATACTCTAAAAGAAAGAAACTCTAGAAAGTTATTATGAGGAAAAACCAAGGGGTGTGTAATTATTCGCGCAAGGGCACGATGGCACGAGCATGGCGAGAGAAGTACAAAATACTTTCTAAATTTAGAGAAGGGTAATCGCGTCAAAAAACATATAAGAAAACTATAAATAAGTGGTGCCATTACATCTGATCCTTTTGGGATACTGAACGAATAAAAACGGTTTTACCATAGCTATTACCAATCAAACGTAATCAGATGAGGATAAAGAAAATGGAAACGAATTTTTTAATAATTTGAATATACCAAGATTATCAGAAGAACAAAAACAATCTTGTGAAGGAGAAATATTTGTTGAAGAAATTAATTACAGCCATTCTTAACAGTTTTGAGAGTAACAAATCTCCTTGTAATGATGGAATACTAATAGAATTTTACAAAAGTTGCTGAGAATTAATTTATGATCCATTTATGGAATGTCCGAGGAAGTGTTTCAACCACGGCGAAATGTCTAGCTCTCAAAGAAAAGCAATTATAACTCTTATAGAAAAGCAACATAAATATCGAACTCTCATTGAAAATTGGAGGCCAATCTCTCTTATTAACGTGGATGCAAAAATAATTTCAAAAGTGATTGCTTTAAGATTGAAGAAAGTTTTACCGAATATCATACATCATAATCAAACAGGTTATGTTGAAGATCGCTATATTGGTGAGACTATTCGATCAATTTTCGATATAATGGAGTTTACAGACAGTAAGAATATTCCAGGTATTTTGATTTTCATTGACTTTAAAAAAGCTTTCGACTCTTTAGAATGGCATTATCTTTTCAGTTGCCTTGAGGCCTTTAAGTTTGGCCCAAATTTTATAAATTGGCTCAAAATGTTTTATACAAATATTCAAAGCTGTGTAATAAATAATGGAATGGCATCAGACTATTTTACTTTAGAACGTGGTGTGAGGCAGGGTGATCCCTTGTCCCCCTACCTCTTTATCTTAACTGTTGAAAGCTTAGCAATCTCCATTCGTCAAAATGTTGATATCAAAGGAATTAAAATAGGAAATTATGAAGCCAAGCTATTGCAATACGCAGACGATACCACAGCAACCCTGTCTGATGAAAATTCTGCAAAAACGCTATTTGAAGAACTAGAAGTATTTAAGAACTTGTGTGGGTTGGAGATAAATAGTTCTAAAACAGAAGGAATGTGGATTGGTTCGCTTAAAAGAAAAGACGAAAAACCGTTTGGTATTAAATGGCCAAGTGAACCCATTAAAGCTTTAGGAACCTTTTTCACATATGACTTATCATTATTTTACGAAACAAACTTTCAAGAGAAGGTTGACAGCATAAAGCAGCTGACAAATATATGGTCATCTAGAGGACTGTCCATTTATGGTAAAGTAACTATAATCAAATCATTACTTCTTCCAAAACTAGTTTTTATATCTTCGGTTCTTTCACCTCCAAGTAAAATCATCAAACAAGTAGACAGCTTGATTTTCTCCTTTTTATGGAATGGAAAGGATAAAGTAACAAGGCTCTCTTCAATAAACAGTTTTGAAGACGGTGGCATTAAAATGACAGATATTGAAAGCTTGGTCAAAGCTGTACGATTAGCTTGGCTAAAATGTATTATCAGCGATAACGAAAGTACGTGGAAATTCTACTTGTTGCATCTCCTACGTAATGTTGGTGGTCTTTTGCTTTTTAAATGTAATTATGCAATGGACTATCTTTCAATTAACTCAGTTTTGTACAGAGAACTTTCAGAATGTTGGTTAGAATTTCGAAATCTCTTTTTAGCTAATAAAAAACGGCTCTGTATAATTTGGAATAACAAAGATATAAGAATAGATGCAAAAACCAGTTTTTTTAGAAATCTTATTATGACTCGGGGGTACGTATCATTAAAGATCTCTTGTTCAATCTCGACAATATAGAATCCTTTAATGTAATTAATAACATAGTTGAGAAAGCTAATTTTCTTACATGGACAGGTCGTAGGCGCGCAATTCCGTCTTCTTTGAAAATAATAGAGGACACTACCTTTACAGATAATACATAATGCACTGTTTTCGCTTTTTGCCGATGATTTGAAGTCAGTATGACGATTTTGATCTGGTGTGCTCAAAAGCAGGATTTTGCCAAAACTTGCTCCGCACTAACCGAAACGTACGTTTTGTTCATTTTTTATAGAAATGCACTGTTTCCGCTCTTTGGCGATGATTGAAGTCAGTACGACAATTTTGAGATCTGGTGTGCTCAAAAGGGAGATTTTGCTAAAACTTGCTCCGCACGGCCCCAAACGTTCGTTTTGTGCACTTTTCATAGAAATGGACTGTTTTCGCTTTTTGGTGATGATTTGCGGCCAGTACGACGATTTTGAGATCCGGTGTGCTCAAAAGTGAGATTTTTCCAAAACTTGCTCCGCACGGCCCAAACGTTCGTTTTGTGCACTCTTCATAAAAAATGCACTGTTTTCGGTTTTTGCCGATGATTTGAGGCCAGTACGACGATTTTGAGATCTGGTGAGCTCAAAAGTGAGATTTTACCAAAACTTGCTCCGCACGGCCCGAAACGTACGTTTTTGCATTTTTCGCAGAAATGCACTGTTTTTGCTTTTGGGCGATGATTTGCGGTCAGTACGACGATTTTGAGATCTGTTGAGCTGAAAAGTGAGATTTTACCAAAACTTGCTGCGCACGGTCCGAAACGTACGTTTTTTGCATTTTTCATAGAAATGCACTGTTTTCGCTTTTTGCGATGATTTGAGGCGAGTACGACGATTTTGAGACCTGGTATGCTAAAAAGTCAGATTTCGCTTAAACTTGCTCCGCACGGCCCCAAACGTCATTTTGTGCACTTTTCATAGAAATGCACTATTTTCGCTTTTTGGCCATGATTACAGGCCAGTACGACGATTTTGTGATCCAGTGTGCTAAAAAGTGAGATTTTGCCAAAACTTGCTCCGCTCGGCCCCAAACGTGCGGTTTGTGCGTTTTTCGTAGAAGTGCACTGTTTTTGCTTTTTGTTGATGATTTGAGACCAGTTCGACGATTTTGAGATCTGGTGAGCTCAAAAGTGAGATTTTTGCAAAACTTGCTCTGCACGGCCCGAAACGTACGTTTTGTGCATTTTTCATAGAAATGCACTGTTTCCGCTTTTTTGCGATGATTTGAGGTCAGTACGACGATTTTGAGATCTGGTGAGCTCAAAAAGTGAGATTTTGCCAAAACTTGCTCCGCACGGCCCGAAACGTACGTTTTGTGCATTTTTCATAGAAATGCACTCTTTTCGCGTTTTGGCGATGATTTCTGGCCAGTGTGACGATTTTGAGATCTGGTGGGCTCGAAAGTAAGATTTTGCCAAAACTCGCTCCGCACGGCCCCAAACGTGCGTTTTGTGCGTTTTCGTAGAAGTGCACTGTTTTCGCTTTTTGGCGATGATTTGAGGTCAGTTTTTTTTCGCTTTTTGAAGACTTAGATTGTGAAGAAATATAATCATTGGAGGTGATTTTAACTGTCCTCTTGACTCTAAGCTGGATAAGAAAGGTGGCGTTATGGTACCTAGAAAAATGGTTATAGACAATATTGAATGTTTCCAAAATGAATTGGGCCTTGTTGACGTTTGGAGAATTAAAAATCAGCAATCTAGAAGTTACACTTGAAGCCAAAAATCTCCACCAATTTTCTGTCGTTTAGATTACTGGCTGATATCAAACAACTTACAGGATTTTGTAAATACAACCGATCATTCCAGCTATAAAAACTGATCATGCAGCAATTGAGTTGAATTTAACGGACTCCAATCAAAACTTAAAGGGGCCTGGCTTCTGGAAAATGAACGTCTCTCTTCCTGAAGATCCGAATTACCCGGAAGAATAAAACAAAATATTCCACTTTGGAAAACAACAGGAAGCGAGAATTTATCAGACAAAAGGTGCATCTGGGATTGGATTAAGTATAATATTCGGAACCATGGTGTTTTGTTCTCGAAAAAGAAAGCCAAAGAAAGATCTGCAATGGAAAAAAATTACAACAAGTATACGAGGAAGCAACTAAAAAATTCGAACAGGACCCTTCCGACTCTAACCTAAATACTCTAAAAGAAAGAAACTCTAGAAAGTTATTATGAGGAAAAACCAAGGGGTGTGTAATTATTCGCGCAAGGGCACGATGGCACGAGCATGGCGAGAGAAGTACAAAATACTTTCTAAATTTAGAGAAGGGTAATCACGTCAAAAAACATATAAGAAAACTATAAATAAGTGGTGCCATTACATCTGATCTATTTGGGATACTGAACGAATAAAAACGGTTTTACCATAGCTTTTACCAATCAAACGTAACAGATGAGGATAAAGAAAATGGAAACGAATTTTTTAATAATTTGAATATACCAATATTATCAGAAGAACAAAAACAATCTTGTGAAGGAGAAATATTTGTTGAAGAAATTAATTACAGCCATTCTTAACAGTTTTGAGAGTAACAAATCTCCTGGTAATGATGGAATACTAATAGAATTTTACAAAGTTGCTGAGAATTAATTTATGATCCATTTATGGAATGTGCGAGGAAGTGTTTCAACCACGGCGAAATGTCTAGCTCTCAAAGAAAAGCAATTATATCTCTTATGGAAAAGCAACATAAATATCGAACTCTCATTGAAAATTGGAGGCCAATCTCTCTTATTAACGTGGATGCAAAAATAATTTCAAAAGTGATTGCTTTAAGATTAAAGAAAGTTTTACCGAATATCATACATCATAATCAAACAGGTTATGTTGAAGATCGCTATATTGGTGAGACTATTCGATCAATTTTCGATATAATGGAATTTACAGACAGTAAGAATATTCCAAGTATCTTGATTTTCATTGACTTTAAAAAAGCTTTCGACTCTTAAGAATGGCATTATCTTTTCAGTTGCCTTGAGGTTTTTAATTTTGGCCCCAATTTTATAAATATTCAAATACAAATATTCAAAGCTGTGTAATAAATAATGGAATGGCATCAGACTATTTTACTTTAGAACGTGGTGTGCGAGGCAGGGTGATCCCTTGTCCCCCTACCTCTTTATCTTAGGTGTTAAAAGCTTGGCAATCTCCATTCGTCAAAATGTTGATAACAAAGGAATTAAAATAGGAAATTATGAAGCCAAGCTATTGCAATACGCATACGATACCACAACAACCCTGTCTGATGAAAATTCTGCAAAAACGCTATTTGAAGAACTAGAAGTATTTAAGAACTTGTGTGGGTTGGAGATAAATAGTTCTAAAACAGAAGGAATGTGGATTGGTTCGCTTAAAAAAAAGACGAAAAACTGTTTGGTATTAAATGGCCAAGTGAACCCATTAAAGCTTTTGGAACCTTTTTCACATATGACCTATCATTATTTTACGAAAAAAACTTTCAAGAGAAGGTTGACAGCATAAAGCAGCTGACAAATATATGGTCATCTAGAGGACTGTCCATTTATGATAAAGTAACTATAATCAAATCATTACTTCTTCCAAAACTGGTTTTTATATCTTTGGTTCTTTCACCTCCAAGTAAAATCATCAAACAAGTAGACAGTTTGATTTTTTTCCTTTTTATGGAATGGAAAGGATAAAGTAACAAGGCTCTCTTCAATAAACAGTTATGAAGACGGTGGCATTAAAATGACAGATATTGAAAGCTTGGTCAAAGCTGTATAAGCTTGGCTAAAACGTATTTTCAGCGATAACGAAAGTACGTGGAAATTCTACTTGTTTCATCTACTACGTAATGTTGGTGGTCTTTTGCTTTTTAAATGTAATTATGAAATGGACGATCGTTTAATTAACTCAGTAAAAAGATCCTATAGTAAAAAGCAAATGTAGTCTATCAAAAATAAAGCGCAGGATTGCAAGGATTGAAGTGGATTACAGTTTAGCTTGATATCAATGTTGACTTTTTTTTTGCTGGAGAGGTAGTGTCAATCGTGACATTTATCTAAAATAAAAATGCGTGCGTTTTAACCGCTCAGTCTATTTTGGGCCGCTTTACTTTGTTGCATTTGCTTAGCTAATGTTTGTAACATGGAAAATTCAATTGTTTGTTTGTTATAACTTATGAGAAATTTGTTCGCTCCTAGGAGAAAAATTACGGAGCCTCTTCGTCAATATTTCGGGAATTTTCGGCTTTAGCCGTCGCATTTCGTGAATAGTGTTCGTAAATGCATAGTGATGAGATTGTCCCACCCAAATGGCAAAATGTCGCTAAGCTTATTTCCACGTTATATCGCCAAATGGCACAAAATATACAACTTACTTCGATAAAAAGATCCTATAGTACGAAATAAAAATAGAAGTTTGGAGACAAACCGCAGGATTGCAAGGATTGAAGGGGATTACAGTTTTGCTGGAAACCAAAGTTGCCTTCCTTTGCTAGAGAGGCAGTGTCAGTCGTGACATTTATCTGAAACCAAAATGCGTGCGTTATAACGGCTCAGATTGCTTTGAGCTTCTTTACTTCGTTGCATTTGCTAAGTTAATGTTTGTAAGGTGGAAAAATAAATTGTTTGTTTGTCATAACTTATGAGTCATTTGTTGGCTCCTAGGAGAAAAATCACGGAGCGTCTTCGTCAATATTTCGGGCATTTTCAGTTTTAGCCATCGCACTTCGCAAATGCATACTAATGAAACTGTTCCGCCGAAATGGCAAAACGTCGCTTAACTTATTTTCACCTTATATCGACAAATGGCACAAAATATACCACTTAGTTGCATAAAAAGATCCTATAGTA
This sequence comes from Cladopsammia gracilis, assembly GCA_022457155.1. NCBI lineage: Eukaryota > Metazoa > Cnidaria > Anthozoa > Scleractinia > Dendrophylliidae > Cladopsammia > Cladopsammia gracilis. The sequence continues at coordinate 28,299 of JAJGOT010000805.1, read as the reverse complement.
CAAAACAAAAGTAGTCTTTTAGAGATAAAGCACAGGATTGCAAGGATTGAAGTGGATTACAGTTTATCTTGATATCAAAGTTGCCTTTGTTTGTAGGAGAGGCATTGTCAATAGTGACATTTATCTGAATTCAAATTTCGTGCGCTATAACGGCTCAGCCTATTTTGAGCCGCTTTACTTCGTTGCATTTGCTTAGCTAATGTTTGTAAGATGGAAAAATAAATTGTTTGTTTGTCATAACTTCTGAGACATTTGTTGGCTCCTAGGGGAAACATTGCGGAGCCTCTTCGTCAATATTCGGGAATTTTCGGTTTTAGCCGTCGCACTTCGTGAATAGTCTTCGTTAATGCATACTGATGAGATTGTCCCACCGAAATGGCAAAATGTCGCTAAGCTTATTTCCACGTTATATCGCCAAATGGCACAAAATATACAACTTACTTGGATAAAAAGATCCTATAGTACAAAATAAAAGTAGACGTTTGGAGACAAAGTGCAGGATTGCAAGGATTGAAGTGGATTACAGTTTAGCTGGAAACCAAAATTGCCTTCGTTTGCTGGAGAGGCAGTGTCAATTGTGACATTTATCTGAAACCAAAATGCGTGCGTTATAACGACTCAGTCTATTTTGAGCTGCTTTACTTCGTTCCATTTGCTTAGACAACGTTTGTAACGTAGAAAACTAAATATTTTGTTTGTCAATACTTAGGAGATATTTGTTGGCTCCTAAAAGAAACATTACGGAGCCTCTTCGTCAATATTTCGGGCATTATGGGTTTTAGCCGTCGTACGACATGAATACTCTTCGTAAATGCATAGTAATGACACTGTCCCGCCAAAATGACAAAATGTCGCTTAGCTTATTTCCACGTTATATCGCCAAATGGTATAAAATATACAACTTGGTTGGATAAAAATATCTTAAAGTACAAAACAAAAGAAGTAGTTTATTGCTAAATCGCAGGATTGCAAGGATTGAAATGGATTACCGTTTAGCTGGAAATCAAGGTTTTCTTTGTTTGCTGGAGAGGCAGTGTCAATCGTGACATTTATCTGAAACCAGAATGCGTACGTTATAACGGCTCAGTCTATTTTGAGCTGCTTTACTTCGTTCTATTTGCTTAGTCAATGTTTTGTAAGATAGAGAGCTAAACGGTTTGCATGTCATAACTTATGAGTAAATTGTTGGCTCCCAGGAGAAAAATTACGGAGCCTCTTCGTCCATGTTTCGTTAATTTTCGGTTTTAGCTTCGCACCATGTAAATACTCTTCGTAAATGCATACTAATGATACTGTTCCGCCAAAATGGCAATTTGTGGCTTAGCTTATTTCCACTTTACATCGCCAAATGGCACAAAATATACAACTTGGTTGGATAAAAATATTCCATAGTACAAATAAGTATTCTTTTAGAGATAAAGCGCAGGATTGCAAGGATTGAAGTGGATTACAGTTTTGCTGGAAATCAAAGTTGCCTTTGTTTGCTGTAGAGGCAGTGGCAATCGTCGCATTTATCTGAAACCAAAATGCGTGCGTAATAACGGCTCAGTTTATTTTGAGTTTCTTTACTTCGTTGCATTTGCTAAGTTAATGTTTGTAAGCTGGAAAAATAAATTGTTTGTATGTCATAACTTATGAGTCATTTGTTGGCTACTTGGAGAACAATTACGGAGCCTCTTCGTCAATATTTCGGGAATTTTCGGTTTTAGCCGTCGCACTTCGTGAATAGTCTTCGTTAATGCATACTGATGAGATTGTCCCACCGAAATGGCAAAATGTCGCTAAGCTTATTTCCACGTTATATCGCCAAATGGCGCAAAATATACAACTTACTTGGATAAAAAGATCCTATAGTACAAAATAAAAGTAGACATTTGGAGACAAAGTTCAGGATTGCAAGGATTGAAGTGGATTACAGTTTAGCTGGGAACCAAAATTGCCTTCGTTTGCTGGAGAGGCAGTGTCAATCGTGACATTTATCTGAAACCAAAATGCGTGCGTTATAACGACTCAGTCTATTTTGAGCTGCTTTACTTCGTTCCATTTGCTTAGACAACGTTTGTAACGTAGAAAACTAAATATTTTGTTTGTCATAACTTAGGAGATATTTGTTGGCTCCTAAAAGAAACATTACGGAGCCTCTTCGTCAATATTTCGGGCATAATGGGTTTTAGCCGTCGTACGACATGAATACTCTTCGTAAATGCATAGTAATAAATAATGACACTGTCCCGCCAAAATGACAAAATGTCGCTTAGCTTATTTCCACGTTATATCGCCAAATGGTATAAAATATACAACTTGGTTGGATAAAAATATCTCAAAGTACAAAACAAAAGAAGTAGTTTATTGCTAAATCGCAGGATTGCAAGGATTGAGGTGGATTACCGCTTAGCTGGAAATCAAGGTTTTCTTTGTTTGCTGGAGAGGCAGTGTCAATCGTGACATTTATCTGAAACCAGAATGCGTACGTTATAACGGCTCAGTCTATTTTGAGCTGCTTTACTTCATTCCATTTGCTTAGTCAATGTTTTGTAAGATGGAGAGCTAAACGGTTTGCATGTCATAACTTATGAGTAAATTGTTGGCTCCCAGGAGAAAAATTACGGAGCCTCTTCGTCCATGTTTCGTTAATTTTCGGTTTTAGCTTCGCACCATGTAAATACTCTTTGTAAATGCATACTAATGATACTGTTCCGCCAAAATGGCAATTTGTGGCTTAGCTTATTTTCACTTTACATCGCCAAATGGCACAAAATATACAACTTGGTTGGATAAAAATATTCCATAGTACAAATAAGTATTCTTTTAGAGATAAAGCGCAGGATTGCAAGGATTGAAGTGGATTACAGTTTTGCTGGAAATCAAAGTTGCCTTTGTTTGCTGTAGAGGCAGTGTCAATTGTCGCATTTATCTGAAACCAAAATGCGTTTGTTATAACGGCTCTGTCTATATTAAGCTGCTTTACTTCGTTGCATTTGCTAAGTTAATGTTTGTAAGATGGAAAAAATAAATTGTTTGTTTGTCATAACTTATGAGTCATTTGTTGGCTCCTAGGAGAAACATTACGGAGCCTCTTCGTCAATATTAATTAGTTGTACATATTAAGTTAGTTAAACATAATTTAAATTTTTTTGTCTTCATATTAAATTGTATTCTTTTTTATGTATTATTTAATATTTTCAATATTATTGTAGTTTATACCAGATGAAGAGCCACCTTTGTGGAAACGCTGATATTAAACCATTATTTTATTTATTGATTTATTTATTTCGGGCATTTTCGGTTTTAGCCATCGCACTTCGTGAATACTCTTCGTAAATGCATACTAATGACACTGTTCCGCCGAAGTGGCAAAATGTCGCGTAACTTATTTCCACGTTATACCGACAAATTGCACAAAATGTACAACTTAGTTGGATAAAAAGATCCTATAGTACAAAACAAATGTAGTCCTTTAGAGATAAAGCGTAGGATTGCAAAGATTGAAGTGGATTACAGTTAAGCTTGATATCAAAGTTACCTTTGTTTGCAAGAGAGGCATTGTCAATCGTGACATTTATCTGAAAGCAAAATGCGTGCGTTTTAACGGCTCAGTCTATTTTGGGCCGCTTTACTTTGTTGCATTTGCTTAGCTAATGTTTGTAAGATGGAAAAATCAATTGTTTTATTTATTGTCATTATTTATTTAGGGCATTTTCGGGTTTAGCCGTCGCACTTCGTGAATAGTCTTCGTAAATACATACTGATGAGATTGTCCCACCGAAATGGCAAAATGTCGCTAAGCTTATTTCAACGTTATATCGCAAATGGCACAAAATATACAAATTAGTTGGATAAAAAGATCCTATAGTACAAAATAAAAATAGAAGATTAGAGATAAAGGGCAGGATGGTAAGGATTGAAGTGGATTACAGTTTAGCTTGAAATGAAAGTTGCCTTTGTTTGCAAGAGAGGCAGTGTCAATCGTGACATTTATCTGAAAGAAGAATGGGTACGTTATAACGGCTCAGTCTATTTTGAGCTGCTTTACTTCGTTCCATTTGCTTTGTCAATGTTTGTAAGATAGAAAGCTAAAAGGTTTGCTTGTCCATCGCCCAGAATTCAGCGACACATCCGGGTCCTTTTGTGTAGCCAACAGCGCTAAATTTAAAATCTCGCCGGCGACAACGTGCCAAACAATAGAGAAAATGGCCTGAAATTGTCGACCAAGGCTTGCTAATTTTTATATTTTGACAAAACTGCGTAACATTCACAAGTTTTAGCATATGGCTTTTGTAGAAAAGGTATTAATAAAATATATTTTACAATCGCCTAGTTTTTCAGTCCCCCTATAAGTTCTTGTTTTTTCACCTTGAAATTGGTTTTTTTTTGCCACACGTTAGTATGGAAAGTCGCTTTTGATTCACATCAAGGCTTGATTTCTCATGAACTGAATCCAAATGTTTTGTTTAGCATATGGTTATGGTAGTCTGACATTTTAGGAAGCCTCGTACAAATTTTCGAAGGATTTTGACGATTGGAAGTTCTGGTTTTTTACTGAAATCCTGAAACGACTTCTAGTCACTTCATCTTGTTTTGCTCTTGTAGATTCCCAGGGGAACTCGACTGCCCGAGTTCAAAACTCCCGCTCGCATATTAATGATGCAAAACTCCGCCTCTGTAAACAATAGTGCGTGTGACATCGCAACTAACCATTCAAATCGAAGTGCTACCAAACAATGACTTTATAATTACTAGATTTTTAATTGTTACCGGGTTTTATTTGTATCTGCATAAGATCTTGTAATAGAATTCCTAGACATTTAACGAAACGCGCCTTTGTCCGCGGCACAAAGTTAGCTCTAAAAACTATAACGGCATCCCGTAAATAACAGTGCTTTATAGCGCTAATAGTAATGACAATAATAATAAACGTTTTCATGAAAATAACCCTCGTAAAGCGAAAAAATGATCCCCGCAGTTGTCTGGAATTAAACAATTACAAAAAAGTCGCAAAAGTGTTTCCTTTTGTTATAAGCAGCCCATTTTGTTTATGCGTAACCATTGACGACGTGTGCTCCGGTCGGTTTTGTTGACCAATTACAGCCGACTAGTTCTGCATATGCAAATTATTATGCCGCTCATTGAGAAACTGTGCACTGTAAATACTTGTCGCGAAAGACAATAGCATTCTGGGCGATGCATAACTTATGAGTCATTTGTTGGCTCCTAGGAGTAAAATTACGGAGCGTTTTCGGCCATTTTTCGGGAATTTTCGGTTTTAGCCTCGCACTTCGTGAATACTCTTCGTAAATGCATAGTAATGACACTGTCCCGCCGCAATGGCAAAATGTCGCTTAGCTTATGTCCACTATATATCGCCAAATGGCACAAAATATACAACTTAGTGGGATAAAAAGATCCTATGGTACAAAATAAAAGTAGTAGTTTGGAGATAAAGCGCAGGATTGCAAGGATTCAAGAGGATTACAGTTTAGCTGGAAATCAAGGTTTTCTTTGTTTGCTGGAGAGGCAGTGTCAATCGTGACATTATCTGAAACCAGAATGCGTACGTTATAACGGCTCAGTCTATTTTGAGCTGTTTTTCTTCATTCCATTTGCTTAGTCAATGTTTTGTAAGATGGAAAGCTAACCGGTTTGCATGTCATAACTTTGAGTAAATTGTTGGCTCCCAGAAGAAAAATTACGGAGTCTCTTCGTCCATGTTTCGTTAATTTTCGGTTTTAGCCTCGCACTTCGTGAATACTCTTTGTAAATGCATAGTAATGACACTGTTCCGCCGTAGTGGCAAGTTGTGGCTTAGCTTATTTCCACTTTACATCGCCAAATTGCACAAAATATACAACTTGGTTGGATAAAAAGATTCCATAGTACAAAATAAAAGTAGTCTTTTAGGTCTCAAAAAAATATGTTTTTTCCTAGCCATTTTCAATGATGTCATAATGACGTCACAATGAGACATCGACACTGTCAATCTACCTTTATTTTGTACTATCTGCTAAATTGAAGTCTAAAGCGGTAATACTTTAGGAGTTATGATGGGGTATTTTTTAAGACATATCAGTGTCATGAAGCTGGTCATCACAGCAGGGACAAGCCATGGAGCGGTGAGTACACGCTCTTTTGTGCTCCGCATTTGTACTCTATTTAGACCTTTTTAAGACTATGCACGACCAAACCAACTATCAGAACTATGACATAAGGACCTAGTGCTACCTAGGGAACTATTTTCCCAACCGAAAGTGATTGCTTTTGCGTAGTCAGCAGTTTATCTTTAGATATTTAACCCTCCCTCAAGAAATCACTTTATGGCTTTTAGAGACAAAGGACGAGGGTTTATCTATACTTTTATGGTAGATGTAGTTGATACAGCAGGAAAGGAACACTTTGGTGTAAGTTTTGCGTGAATTCATCATTGTGCTCAGAAGTAATTAATAACTGAATAATTAATTAGCTGCAAATTTCAGCCGTTAATAACATCGTCAGATCTTGTGTTTATGGCAGTGTTTATATCAATCGAGTTAGATCCCAAAGTGATCTAACCGTGTGGCTAAAGTCAAGGAAACAGCTTTTAAAACGTGCGAGTTATTAACAGTTGAATTTTGTCCAATATGGCGGACCCAAAAGTGTGTCAAACATGCAAACGAGGCTATACTTTGGACGTTAATATCTCTGACGGGATTTTATCACACTTCGTCAAATTCGCAGGATATATACAACGACTTTAATAGTATTTGCCAATACACTCGACGTTATTATCGGCTCAACGGTTTGTTTCTAGCCTTGTTTACAAGTTTTTCAAACATGGACACGAGGCTGCAATTTGATCGTTAATATCTCTGAGGGGATTACATCAAACAAATTCAAATTTGCAGGAGATATAGCATGACTTTAATACTATCTGCGAATACACTCGGTTTTAATATCGGCTCAACCTTATGCTTCTAGTTAAAACCTCGTACACATGCGAAAAACACCTCAACAGAAGCTAATATAATATAATATAATATGATATAATATGATATAATATGATTTGATATGATATGATATGATATGACATGACATGACATGACATGACATGACATGACATGATATGATATGATATGATATGATGATATGATATGATATGATATGATATGATATGATATGATATGATATAATATATAATATCATGCCTATAATGGTGACCAAGCAGCGAAGGATGTCTTGAAGGTAAAAAGACAGAGTACCGTACAACAAGGACAAAGACATTAACTGGAACACGTTTCGCTCCGATTATCGCCACTGTGCAGTTCTTTACCAAGCAGCGGATGCTTTGGGCCTTGAAATGCTACAAAGGTGCGCCTAACGGGCCTTGGGGTGCATGTCCTGGATCTCTCAGCAACGAGATATTGATGACCTAGCTCGAGGGTGCTACAAAGGTGCGCCAAACGGGCCTTGGGGTGCATGTCGATGATCTCTCAGCAATGAGAGATTACCAAGCCTCAAGAGCCCTTGACACTGAGACATTATATGAAATGTACAAGTTAACGCTAGCCTGTGCGCCAGAAAAGTTTCACTTAAAGGAAGATCAAACAGGTGGCGATGCAGATAAGGACATTGAGAGAGTCGAGGATGAGAATAAGTCCAGGAAAAGAAAAGCCACACCAACAGACAGTGAGAGCGACTACAAACCTGTAAGGAAGGCAAAGGAGAAAACAGCAAGTGCCCTTACAACAGACAGCGAGAGCGATTTCCAAGCGCCCGTAAAGAAAACGAAAAAGAAAACAGCAAGTCATCTGAGGAGCGATGACGAAGCGCCCGTAAAGAAAACGAGAAAGGAAAGCAGCAAGTCCCCTGAAGAGCGACAGCGAGCAGAAGAAAAGAAGCCATCATAACGAGAGGATGTGTAAGATAACAGGCTACTTCTTCTACGGCTACAACCTTGAACGTCATATACAAATGCACGTCAGAAAGGGCGGCATAGAAGAGGAAGACATTCCCCGTTTGATGTAGCTTGTTTGAGGCCAGTACGACGATTTTGAGATCTGGTGTGCTCAAAAGTGAGATTTTGCCAAAACTTTCTCCGCATGGCCCCAAACGTGCAATTTGTGCACTTTTAATAGAAATACACTGTCTTCGCTTTTTGGTCATGATTTCAGGACAGTACGACGATTTTGAGATCCAGTGTGCTAAAAAGTGAGATTTTGCCAAAACTTGCACGGCCCCAAACGTGCGTTTTGTGCACTTTTCATAGAAATACACTCTTTTCGCTTTTCGGCCATGATTTGAGGCCAGTACGTCGTTTTTGAGCTCTGGTGAACTCAAAAGTGAGATTTTGCCAAAACTTGCTCCGCACGGCCCGAAACACACGTTTTGTGCATTTTTCATAGAAATGCACTATTTCGCGTTCTGGCGATGATTTGAGACCAAAACGACGATTTTGAGATCTGGTGAGCTCAAAAGTGAGATTTTGGCAAAACTTTCTCCGCATGGCCCAAAACGTGCAATTTGTGCACTTTTAATAGAAATATACTGTCTTCGCTTTTTGGTCATGGTTTCAGGCCAGTACGTCGATTTTGAGCTCTGGTGAACTCAAAAGTGAGATTTTGCCAAAACTTTCTCCGCACGGCGCGAAACGTACGTTTTGTGCATTTTTCATAGAAATGCACTGTTTTCGCGTTTTGGCGATGATTTCAGACCAGTGCGACGATTTTGAGATGTGGTGTGCCCAAAGTAAGATTTTGCCAAAACTTGCTCCGCACGGCCCCAAACAAGCGTTTTGTGCACTTTTCATAGAAATGCACTGTTTTCGCGTTTTGGCGATGATTTGAGGCCAGTGCGACGATTTTGAGATCTGGTGTGCTCAAAAGTGAGATTTTGGTAAAACTTTCTCCGCATGGCCCAAAACGTGCGATTTGTGCACTTTTAATAGAAATATACTGTCTTCGCTTTTTGGTCATGGTTTCAAGCCAGTACGTCGATTTTGAGCTCTGGTGAACTCAAAAGTGAGATTTTGCCAAAACTTGCTTCGCACGCCGCGAAACGTACGTTTTGTGCATTTTTCATAGAAATGCACTGTTTTCGCGTTTTGGCGATGATTTGAGGCCAGTGCGACGATTTTGAGATCTGGTGTGCTCAAAAGTGAGATTTTGGTAAAACTTTCTCCGCATGGCCCAAAACGTGCGATTTGTGCACTTTTAATAGAAATATACTGTCTTCGCTTTTTGGTCATGGTTTCAAGCCAGTACGTCGATTTTGAGCTCTGGTGAACTCAAAAGTGAGATTTTGCCAAAACTTGCTTCGCACGCCGCGAAACGTACGTTTTGTGCATTTTTCATAGAAATGCACTGTTTTCGCGTTTTGGCGATGATTTGAGGTCACGACGACGATTTTCAGATCTGGTGAGCTCAAAAGTGAGATTTTGCCAAAACTTGCTCCGCACGACCCGAAACGCACGTTTTGTGCATTTTTCATAGAAATGCACTGTTTCGCTTTTTGGCGACGATTTGGGGTCAGTACGACTATTTTGAGATCTGGTGAGCTCAAAAGTGAGATTTTGGCGAAACTTGCTTCGCACGGCCGGAAACGTACGTTTTGTGCATTTTTCATAGAAATGCACTGTTTTTGCGTTTGGGCGATGATTTGAGACCAGTTCCACGATTTTGAGATCTGGTTAGCCCAAAAGTGGGATTTTGGCAAAACTTGCTCCGCGCGGCCCAAACGTGCGTTTTGTGCACTTTTCATAGAAATGCGCTGTTTTCGCTTTTTGGCGATGATTTGAGGTTAGGACGACGATTTTGAGATCTGTGAGCTCAAAAGTGAGATTTTTGCCAAAACGTGCTCCGCACGGTCCGAAATGCACGTTTTGTGCATTTTTCATAGAAATGCGCTGTTTCGTTTTTTGGCGATGATTTGAGGTCATTACGACTATTTGAGATCTGGTGAGCTCAAAAGTGAGATTTTGGCGAAAGGTGCTCCGCACGGCCTGAAACGTACGTTTTATGCATTTTTCATAGAAATGCACTGTTTTCGCTTTTTGGCGATGATTTGAGACCAGTTCGACGATTTTGAGATCTGGTTAGCTCAAAAGTGGGATTTTGGCAAAACTTGCTCCGCACGGTCCGAAACGCAAGTTTTGTGCATTTTTCATAGAAATGCACTGTTTCGTTTTTTTGCGATGACTTGAGGTCAGTACGACGATTTTGAGATCTGGTAAGCTCAAAAGTGAGATTTTGCCAAAACGTGATCCGCACGGCCCGAAACGTACGTACTGTTTTGTGCATTTTTCATAGAAATGCACTGTTTTCGCGTTTTGGCGATGCTTTGAGGCCAGTGCGACGATTTTGAGATGTGGTTTGCTCATAAGTAAGATTTTTCCAAAACTAGCTCCGCACGGCCCCAAACGTGTGTTTTGTGCATTTTTCATAGAAATGCACTGTTTCGTTTTTTGGCGATGATTTGAGGTCAGTACGACGATTTTGAGATCGGGTGAGCTCAACTTTGATTTCCAGCAAAACTGTAATCCACTTCTATCCTTGTAATCCTGCGCTTTATCTGAAAAAGACTACATTTGTTTTGTACTATAGGATCGTTTTATCCAACTAAGTTGTATATTTTGTGCCATTTGTCGATATAACGTTGAAATAAGTTAGGCGACATTTTGCCACTTCAGCGGAACAGTGTCATTAGTATGCATTTACGAAGAGTATTCAGGAAGTGCGATGGCTAAAACCGAAAATGCCCGAAAGATTGACGCAGAGGCTCTGTAGTTTTTCTCCTAGGAGCCAACAAATGACTAATAAGATATGACAAACAAACAATTTATTTTTTCCATCTTACAAATATTAACTTAGCAAATGCAACGAAGTAAAGCAGCTCAAAGTAGACTGAGCCGTTATAACGTACTCATTCTGGTTTCAGAAAAATGTCCCGATTGACACTGCCTCTCCAGCAAACAAAGGCCACTTTCATTTCCAGCTAAACTGTAATCCACTTCAATCCTTGCAACCCTGTGCTTTATCTCTAATCTACTACTTATGTTTTGTACTAAAGGATCTTTTTATCCAACAAAGTTGTATATTTTGTGCCATTTTGCGATATAACGTGGAAATAAGTTTAGCGACATTTTGCCATTGCGGCGGGACAGTGTCATTACTATGCATTTACGAAGAGTATTCACGAAGTGCGAGGCTAAAAGCGAAAATTCCCGAAAAATGGCCGACGATGTTCCGTAATTTTACTCCCAGGAGCCAACAAATGACTCATAAGTTATGACAAGCAAACCTTTAAGCTTTCTATCTTACAAACATAGACCTCTTTCATAATTGCGGCCGATTTATTTATTTTTTTATATGTATGTTAATTAGCCTCACTGGCCTCATTTTAAAGTAAAAATTCTTTTGAATTTTGCACAGGTTAACGAGGCCAGTGAGGCTAATTAACATACAAATAAAAGAATAAATAAATCGGTCGTCATTATGAAAGAGGTCTATTGACTAAGCAAATGGAACGAAGTAAAGCAGCTCAAAATAGACTGAGCCGTTATAAGGTACGCATTCTGGTTACAGATAAATGGGTATATACTCCATGGGAGAATGCCATGGTTGCACCGAAGAGTGCATATATTTACAATACTTACCTCTACTTATCCATACTTCCCCATACCTACCCATACCTACCCATACCTACCCATACTTACCCATACCTGCCCATACTTACCCATACCTACCCATACTTACCCATACTTACCCATACTTACCCGTACTTACCCATACTTACCCATACTTACCCGTACTTACCCGTACTTACCCATACTTACCCGTACTTACCCGTACTTACCCATACTTACCCATACTTAGCCATACTTAGCCATACTTACCCATACTTACCCGTACTTACCCGTACTTACCCGTACTTACCCGTACTTACCCGTACTTACCCATACTTACCCATACTTACCCGTACTTACCCGTGCTTACCCATACTTACCCGTACTTACCCATACTTACCCATACTTACCCATACTTACCCATACTTAGCCATACTTAGCCATACTTACCCATACTTACCCGTACTTACCCATACTTTCCCGTACTTACCCGTACTTACCCGTACTTACCCGTACTTACCCATACTTACCCATACTTACCCATACTTACCCGTACTTACCCGTACTTACCCGTACTTACCCATACTTACCCATACTTACCCGTACTTACCCGTACTTACCCATACTTACCCGTACTTACCCATACTTACCCGTACTTACCCGTACTTACCCGTACTTACCCATACTTACCCGTACTTACCCGTATTTACCCATACTTACCCATACTTACCCGTACTTACCCGTACTTACCCATACTTGCCCGTACTTACCCGTACTTACCCATACTTACCCGTACTTACCCGTACTTACCCATACTTACCCATACTTACCCGTACTTACCCATACTTACCCGTACTTACCCATCCTTACCCATACTTACCCATACTTACCCCTACTTAGCCATACTTACCCATACTTACCCATACTTACCCGTACTTACCCGTACTTACCCATACTTACCCATACTTACCCATACTTACCCGTACTTACCCATCCTTACCCATACTTACCCATACTTACCCTACTTAGCCATACTTACCCATACTTACCCATACTTACCCGTTCTTACCCATACTTACCCGTACTTACCCGTACTTACCCATACTTACCCGTACTTACCCATACTTACCCTTACTTACCCGTATTTACCCATACTTACCCATACTTACCCGTACTTACCCATACTTACCCATACTTACCCGTACTTACCCATACTTACCCATACTTACCCATACTTACCCCTACTTAGCCATACTTACCCATACTTACCCATACTTACCCGTACTTACCCATACTTACCCGTACTTACCCGTACTTACCCATACTTACCCATACTTACCCGTACTTACCCGTACTTACCCATACTTACCCGTACTTACCCGTACTTACCCATACTTTCCCGTACTTTCCCGTACTTACCCGTACTTACCCATACTTACCCATACTTACCCATACTTACCCGTACTTACCCGTACTTACCCGTACTTACCCGTACTTACCCGTACTTACCCATACTTACCCGTACTTACCCGTACTTACCCATACTTACCCGTACTTACCCATACTTACCCGTACTTACCCATACTTACCCGTACTTACCCATACTTACCTGTACTTACCCATACTTACCCGTACTTACCCATACTTACCCATACTCACCCATACTTACCCATACTTACCCGTACTTACCCGTACTTACCCATACTTACCCGTACTTACCCATACTTACCCAAAAAAGAAAAAAAGAATTAGCTCTGCCAGCTTACTAGCTAGGACGATGCAAGTTAACGTAATCCAGGAATATTGTGAAAACAAAATTGCTATAAGTGTGTGCATTTGTGTTTTCGTCTTAAGTTTAAAAATAACAGCGGAGATTATTTAAATATTAGACTCCTTTTCACTGCGGAACATAACTTCCGTCCGAGATATCTTAAGTCTAATTACAATCCCGATGAGGTCTCTTAAAATTACCTTTACGATATAACAAATTTAGGACATAAGGAATAATTCAACCTCTAAATTTAAACAATAATTGTATTTAATGTTGGAAAAAATGATACACAACTGTCAGTTCATTGATGCGAACCAGTGCATATGCATGGCTAGGCTGTAAATGGTTGCTCACTTTCGGAATGAAAATACCGCAATTAATTAAAGCTCCCAAAAAATAACGGAAATCAAGTGACAAGAACTTAAATTTTGAGATAATGTTACGGCCCGAAGGGATACTCTCTTATATAAGCTATAAAGGTTATGGTTTTCAAGCCGTTTTGGTCTGAAATAGGGTATAGATTTTGACCATTTTGGTCTAAAGTAGGATATGGTTTGCGCACTCTGGTCTTCATGGTTTTTAAAAGAAGCTACTTTTTACAGTTTGATAAACATCGGGAATTAGAAGCCCTTCTCAAATGTTTTTACGCAATGGAAGCACTTCCTGGCGCTCATGGGCAACATTGAGCGATCATGTATCTGAGTGTACGTCGGCTTGTCACACGCTGTGATAACGCGCCCGGGGGCAAGCACTTTAGAAATTAAACAGCCAGCAATTGTTAGGAAGATATACAATATACACCTGGGACTTTGCATTACAGTTACCCCGGCATAGTAAATCGAACCCAATCGAACTAAATTTCAATCGAACTCAATCGAACTCAATTCATGGATTGAAAAGAAAAAAAGAAATCTAACCCAATCGAACGTTCGACTTTCGAACTCGTGATTTGTGCAAAACAGGCGTTAAAAATCCATAATCAGATCTTGGAAGCTCGAGTTACTTCAGCCCGGCGTGTAGCGCACGTGTTTTTCGTAAACGAAGAAATTCCGCAGAATGGCTTCAGATGCGCTGTGGATTGATGCGTAGTAAAAGGCTACCAGGAATGCCGCTTTGGCGTCATTATATTTTTGCATAAAAGTAACCCTTCGAGCTGTCTTCCGCAATTGTAAGTTAGCTAAAAAAGGAAAGGGTATAACAATTTCGGAATACGCCCGCGGGAATAATGATAGCTTTGCTCTGTTCTGTTCTGTTTGTTCTCTTAACTGCCGTGGACTGTTTATCAATTGGGTTTCTGTTATTGAATAAATTGTTCGGAAATCGAACTCACTGAATGTCCGGTGTTCGATTTCGTTCGATTGCCGAACTCAATCGAACTCAATCACGGATTGAGTTCGATTGAGTTCGATTTGAGTTACATTACATTGAGTTCGATTTGTTACTGCCGTGGACAGTTTATCAATTGGGTTTCTGTTATTGAAAATTGTAAAAAAAAAACAAGAAAAACCTGCTTTGATGGGCTTGCTTTGGGCTTGCTTTGTATAGGTTTACCAGAGCCAATCGAACGCAATCCATTTAATTGTGTTCGATTGAAAAATATCCAAATCACCTATCAAACAACAAACAAGGATGAAGAATGAGGACGCTTGACAAAAGTATCCGAGACTCCGAGACCTTGAGGAAAAAAAATCGGAGACTCCGAGACAGAAAAAGCACCAGCCAAACGAGACTTTGAGACTTGACACAAAAACTGCCGAGATTTCGAGACCGAACCAAAATTTTCCGAGACCCACGATTTTGAAGGTACCATTCGTCACCCCTACTAGGGTATATACTGATGTTATAGGGAAGGTCTGAAATTGGGTATCGATTTAAGGGTCAGGTCTGAAATACAGTCAACTCTCTCATAAGCGGACACCCTCGGGAATTGAAAAAAAGTGTCCGTTAGTAAAGCCTACAGCTGTCCGCTTACGAACATTATTCCCATAAGCGGACACCAAAGAAAAATAGGGTGGATGTTCGCTTACGGGAGAGTGACAGTCTTGAAACTTCGGCACAGCCCCGGGGCACACCCAACACGCTAACACAGTTACTGGATTAGATGAGATACTTGGTCACATTTCTTTGAGGATGACTGTATTTGTCAAAGTAAGCGCGAAATAAACAAAAAGTAAGCCATCATAATGGGTAAACGTGTCAACAGAAAACGTGTACGGCCTGGAAATTCCTTGTAAAAACTTTTATGGTGAAGTTAAAACAGGTCAAGTCCAAGCTTGATTATCTGGGATAGAGTGTGTATTGCGCGATATTCTAATTTTTCTATAATTTGATGACGTAACAGATACAATTGTTAAGATTTTCTATCGCTAGACAGTGTTATGGATACCTAGAACCAATGGGTAAATATTTATCTTGATTTCTTTTGATATTAGCGATATAAACGGAAACTAATTTGTTAACGCATTCCTTTACAGATTTCGAATCTCCGATCCAGATCCACGGTTTTGTCATAACCTTCATCCGTTATTTATTGTAATAAAATATCGAGGTTTGGAACCTTTGGTATATTAATGTCCTAACACACCGTCACATTCGAAATCCATTGAGACGTGCACACGAAGATAATGGATCCAGAAAAAGCGAAAACAGACCGGAAGAATGCCAGAACAATCTTCACAAGGAAAAGGAATGAGCTGCTGAGATCTGTCCGCGACAGAAGAATAGCAGATGTGATTGAAGACGATTATGCTGAGCTCGTCAAAGCATGGAAGGAATTAGAAGGTAAACACAACGCCTATATAGAGCTCCTGAAGGATGACGAGATGAACACAGCAGAAAATTGGCTCGAAGAGCTACAAAACCGCTACACGGACGCGAGAAATTTAAAATTTGAATACATAGAAAATGAAACAAGAGCGCGCGCGGAAAAAGAACGCGACGTATCCGCAAGCAAAGAAAAGGAATGCATTCTCAACAAAAGGAACACTGCCCGCGCAGTCTTTGATGCCTTATATGGTAATGCTTCCCATACGATGGAAAACGAAAAGGTTACAACGACACACATGAAAAGTTTGCAAAGTCAGCTTGAAGAGGCTTTTGTCGAATGTAAACAAAAACACGAAAAGTTAATCGAGCTCATTGATAAAGACTCCGCAGAACGAGAATTGCGGTGGATTTTTGACGTTCAGCAGCGCTACAGTGAAATTTCAGAATTAATGGAAACCCGCGTCGCTGAAAATGAAAGCAAAACCTTCATCAAATCCAGTGACGGAGCAACTCTTAAGCTTACCACTGATGCCATGAAACCTAGCAATATTCACCTAGAGAAGATCAAAATGCCGAGATTTGAAGGAGAGTTAAGAGATTACCCCCAATTTAAACGAGACTTCGAGAAACAAGTTATGCCCAATTTGAATATTAATACCGCACCTTATACGCTAAGATCCTGCTTAGGAATGGAACCCCTTGCTCATGTAAAAAGTGTAGACGACGACATCCAAGCAATGTGGGAGCGACTAGACTCCAAATACGGCGATCCTGCAAAAGTCGCTGATGCCATCATCAATTCCATTCAGAATGTTAAATGTATTAAGGAAGGTGAGCACAAAAAGTTCATTCAATTCGTCAATGTCGTTGAAGAAGGCTATCGCGATCTATGCAACCTAAAATTGGAGAAAGAGATAACTACAACTAGCTCGATCAGCATCATTGAGAAACGATTACCCCCTGACGTAATGAAAGAATGGGCGAGATTAGTCAGCAACGACACGAGCACCATTGATAAAACTGATAAGTTTCCAAGTCTATTGAGATTTCTACTGAACCTGAAGAGAGCTCTTGAATACCAGAACGCAGAGTTACGCCTGAGCAGTGAAAAAATTAAGGGTTCCGTGAATCATACTGACAACAAAGACGACAATCCAGTTGAACAGCAACGAAATACCAAACAAAACAGGCAATGCCTAATTCACGAAAATGGTAACCACTGGACAAGCGAGTGCCGAGTATACCTCTCCAAACCGATTGAGGAAAAGGAGAAGATTGTCAAGGAGAAAGGTGCTTGCTGGTCGTGTTTGAGACGTGGACATCGCTCGCAACAATGTCGAAGCAAACGAATCTGCAATGTCAATAATTGCAAAAGAACACATCACAGTACACTGCATCAAGAGAAGAAAGAAGAGCCCTCGCCCAAACAAGAAGAAACGCCACCTTCAGTTTCTGGCACGGCAAGTGTATGCGACAGCACTGACGTTGACACCTGTTTACTTCAGATACAGAAAATACGAAGTCCAAAAGGCTGGGTTAATGTCTTGTGGGATAATGGAGCATCCCTTTCCTTTATTACAAATGCAAAAGCGGAGGCAGAGAAACTGAGAGGAACCAAAGTTCAGCTATCTCTGGTTAAGGTTGGAGGAGAGAATGAAGCCCTGATTTCATACAAGTATAAACTTCCTCTATTTGACCTACAAGGCAATCGGATTTACTTTGACGTGTACGGGATAGACAAAATCACTTCAGACATCCAGAACGTTAAGATAGACGGGATTGCAAAACACTTCAATAACATACCAAAAGAAGATCTTGTTCGACCCACTGGTACCGTCGATGTTTTAATAGGCTATGAATACGCCAACTATCATCCTCAGAAGGAGAAGAACGTCGACCACCTCCTACTCCTAAAGAACCGTTTCGGTAGATGCCTTGGCGGAACACATTCTTCAATCAAGAATATGAATGAAGAGCAACCTCTTAGAAACATCAGAGCTCATCATGTACGAGCAGTAAGAATCGAAGATTTCTATAACATCGAGAATCTCGGGATCAATTGCAATCCGCGCTGTGGAGGCTGCAAATGTGGCAAATGTTCAGTCGGAAGTAAAAACTACAGCATCAAAGAGGAGAAGGAATTAGCACTAATCGACAAGAATTTGAAATACGACGAAGAAAATAAGATATGGATTGCCGGGTATCCATGGATCAGAGACCCTTATGAACTTCCTGACAACAAGCGCGCAGCATTCAGCATGCTCATATCAACTGAAAGGCGACTCATGAAAAATAAAGCTCACGCTGACGTCTATCAAAGGCAAATAGAAGATATGATTGCTAGAGGTGTAGCAAGAAAACTCTCCCAGGATGAGTTACAAAGCTATAAAGGACCAATCCACTACATTTCTCACCACGAAGTCCTGAAACCTGACTCAAAATCGACCCCCGTGAGAATCGTCTTCAACAGTAGTGCGAATTATATGGGACACGTCCTAAATGAATATTGGGCCAAGGGTCCAGACTTACTGAACGAATTACTAGGAATCCTGATACGATTCAGAGAAAATGAAATCGCCATCATCGGAGACGTGAAGAAGATGTATCATACTGTCAGAACTCAGGAAATTGATCACCATACTAATCGCTTCCTATGGCGCGACTTCAATACAAGTCAACATCCCAATACATACATCATACAAAGGGTTTCCTTTGGAGATCGCCCCTCTGGGACCATAGCGACACTGGCATTGCGCAAGACAGCAGAGCGACTCAAACAGCAATACCCTGAGGCAGCAAACGTAATAATCAATAACAACTACATGGATGACCTTATCGAAAGTGTCCCTACGCTGAAAGACGCCAAAAAAATTGCCTCAGACATGGAGAAAGTTCTGATCAGAGGAGGATTTCAGATTAAAGAGTGGATGTATTCCTATAACGCAAGCCATGTTCAATCAATCCTACCAGTTACACCCAACACAGCGACAGAAAAGGTCCTTGGTATCGAATGGAATATTAACCGAGACGAACTTTGCTTCAAGGTCAAGCTAAATTTACAAGGCAAAATGAAGAAGAAGAATCCCAAGCCCATCGCTTGTGACGCTTTGACAAAAAGGAAGATCCTGTCACAAGTGAACAGCATATACGATCCACTCGAACTAGCAGGACCAGTTACTGTCAAAGCTAAGATCCTCATGAGACAACTATGGATAAGTGACCTCACCCTCGACTGGGATGATCCTATACCATCAGATCACACGAAAGACTGGATGATTTTCTTCGATGATCTGCCAGGAATGAATGAAGTGAAAATAAGAAGATGCATGAAAGCTCCTAATACCGTAGGAAATCCTATCCTCATCATTTTCTCTGACGGATCGACAAACGCGTATGGCGCATGCGCATATGCTAGATGGAAACTGACAACAGGAGAATTTGATAGTCATCTCATCATATCTAAAAACCGCTTAACACCTGTAAAGAAAATATCCATCGATCGTATCGAACTTTGCGGAGCTGTACTAAGCAGCAGATTGAAAACAATTATAACATCCCACTGTAGATACAAGTTTGAAAGAATCATCTATATTGTAGACTCGCAGATTGTCCATGCCATGATGAACTATGGTTACAACACATTCGCAGCCGTTCGGGTGGGAGAAATCCAAGAAAACACAGATCCCGAAAACTGGTATTGGACAGAGAGCAAAAATAACATCGCCGACTGGCTGACCCGCGGAAAGAAGTCAAATGAAATTGGCATGTACACTTTGTGGCAAAAAGGACCAGATTTCCTGAAGCTGCCTGAATCTGCGTGGCCAATCACACGTACTTATACACAACAGCATGCAAACGTAATCACACATACCAAACCAGATGAAGCTGTAAACGATTCACTCGCAAAACGAATAAACATTGATAGGTTCTCAACCTACAATAAGCTTATCCATACAACCGCTCGAATTCTATCAATGTATAATAAGACACACAAGATGACATTTAAAAATGCTGCAAAACCGCTCACACCAGATGATATCTCGAAGGCAGAAACATTTTGGATTCATGAAGCTCAAAAATCAATGCAACGTGACATAGATAAAGGGAAATACAAACGACTTTGTCCAAGGAGACGTGATGATGGCATATACGTCGTAGGTGGCCGCGGTGAGAGATGGATCGAGATGAGTTATAACAAAACCGAGGTAATACTTCTGCCATATCAACATCGCCTCTCACGCCTTTACGCTGAGCATATTCACAGAAGAGGCCATCTCGGGTTCCTCGCGACGGCCAGCAAGGTGAGATCAAGATTTTGGATCACGAAGTTGTTGAAACTAACCAAATCCATCAAATACAACTGCATTATCTGTGGAAAGCTTGAAAGAAAACCAGAAGAACAAATTATGGGAAAACTCCCAATAGAAAGGCTGAAACCCGCACCCCGTGGAATTCCACTGCGATTGATTATTTCGGACCCTTCAAGATTAAAGACGAAGTCAAGAAAAGAACATTTGGAAAGGGATATGGAGTACTGTTCAACTGCATGGGAACCAGAGCTGTCCATATCGACATAGCTCCTGATTACAGTACTGACAAATTCTTAATGGTACTAAGAAGATTTGTATCGATCAGAGGATACCCTTCCAAATTGTATTCTGACAATGGCAGCCAATTAGTAGCAGCCAGCGCCGAGCTAAAGAAAGTCATCAACGACTTAGATAAGAAACAGCTATTAGAGTTCGGAGTAATGGAAGGATTTGAATGGAAGTTCTCATCAGCAGATGCCCCCTGGCAAAACGGTGTATCGGAAGCACTTATTAAATCCGTGAAAAAAGCAATCACATTAGCTATTGGTGAAAGCGTTCTAACCTTCTCCGAGTTACAAACCATTTGTTACGAAGCGGCAAATCTTGTAAATGAACGACCAATCGGCCGACATCCTACATCAACAGACGATACCTATCTTTGTCCCAATGACCTCCTCCTTGGTAGAGCAACATCAAGAGTACCAAGTGGACCTTTCAAAGAGCCGTCCAACATCAAACAGCGCTTTGAACTTGTACAACAACTAACTGACTCATTTTGGCGGAAATGGACTCGAGACTACTTTCCAAGCTTATTAGTCCAACAAAAATGGCACACGGCCCAGAGAAACCTTGAAATTGATGACATCGTTCTTATCCAAGATTCTAACGCGAAAAGAGGACAATGGAAACTTGGGAAAATATCAAAAGTTTACAAAGGGGAAGACGGGAAGGTCAGACGAGCCCTCGTCGAATATAAAAATCCCAAGCCTGGCGAAAAAGTGACCGAATACAAAGGGAAAGGCTTTACAACTATCGAACGACCAGTTAACAAGCTGATAACTATTCTACCTGCATCAGAAGACAAATGAACTATCTCAAAACATTTTGGCAATAATAACTCTGAACTATTATGTGTAATTCTGAAATGATTTTTACTGAAAACTTTAAACAGTCTGTAATTGCCGGCGGGGAGTGTATTGCGCGATATTCTAATTTCTTTGCGCATTATAATTTGATGACGTAACAGATACAATTGTTAAGATTTTTTATCTCTAGACAGTGTTATGGATACCTAGAACCAATGGGTAAATATTTATCTTGATTTCTTTTGATATTAGCGATATAAACGGAAACTAATTTGTTAACGCATTCCTTTACAGATTTCGAATCTCCGATCCAGATCCACGGTTTTGTCATAACCTTCATCCGTTATTTATTGTAATAAAATATCGAGGTTTGGAACCTTTGGTATATTAATGTCCTAACACACCGTCACATTCGAAATCCATTGAGACGTGCACACGAAGATAATGGATCCAGAAAAAGCGAAAACAGAGTGTTCGGTACAGTCAGTGATTGAAGTAGGAAAGTAAGACCATGAAGAACCTAGCCATAAAATGACAATCCAAATGTAACGTCGGACTCTTGTTAATGTCAAACCATCAGAATGCTTGCTTTCCCGCGCACAACTCGAAATTTAAAAAAACGATCCCCACTATTCTGTTCCCTTGTCAAGGGTCATATTTTTGTTGGTTTATTGCAAATTAAAGAAATATTTCATTGCCAAGAATCAATTATTATACATTTCACACATAGGCTGTCCGCCTACGAGAGACCGTATACAAAAGAAAGGAATTTTGGGTAATTATGTATGGCTAAGTAAGTATAGGTAATGATGGGTAAGTATGGGTAAGTATGGGTAAGTATGGGTAAGTATGGGTAAGTATGGGTAAGTACGGGTAAGTATGGGTAAGTATGGGTAAGTATGGGTAAGTATGGCTAAGTACGGGTAAGTATGGCTAAGTATGGGTAAGTACGGGTAAGTATGGGTAAGTACGGGTAAGTATGGGTAAGTATGGGTAAGTACGGGTAAGTACGGGTAAGTACGGGTAAGTATGGGTAAGTATGGGTAAGTATGGGTAAGTATGGGTAAGTATGGGTAAGTACGGGTAAGTATGGCTAAGTATGGGTAAGTACGGGTAAGTATGGGTAAGTACGGGTAAGTATGGGTAAGTATGGGTAAGTACGGGTAAGTACGGGTAAGTACGGGTAAGTATGGGTAAGTATGGGTGAGTATGGGTAAGTATGGGTAAGTATGGGTTAGTATGGGTAAGTATGGCTAAGTACGGGTAAGTATGGCTAAGTATGGGTAAGTACGGGTAAGTATGGGTAAGTACGGGTAAGTATGGGTAAGTATGGGTAAGTACGGGTAAGTACGGGTAAGTACGGGTAAGTATGGGTAAGTATGGGTGAGTATGGGTGAGTACAGGTAAGTACGGGTAAGTATGGGTAAGTATGGGTAAGTATGGGTAAGTATGGGTAAGTATGGGTAAGTATGGGTAAGTACGGGTAAGTATGGGTAAGTATGGGTAAGTATGGGTAAGTACGGGTAAGTATGGGTAAGTATGGGTAAGTATGGGTAAGTACGGGTAAGTATGGGTAAGTATGGGTAAGTATGGGTAAGTATGGGTAAGTACGGGTAAGTATGGGTAAGTATGGGTACGTATGGGTAAGTACGGGTAAGTATGGGTAAGTATGGGTAAGTATGGGTAAGTATGGGTAAGTATGGGTAAGTACGGGTAAGTATGGGTAAGTATGGGTAAGTACGGGTAAGTATGGGTAAGTATGGGTAAGTATGGGTAAGTATGGGTAAGTACGGGTAAGTATGGGTAAGTACGGGTAAGTAAGGGTAAGTACGGGTAAGTATGGGTAAGTATGGGTAAGTACGGGTAAGTATGGGTAAGTATGGGTAAGTACGGGTAAGTATGGGTAAGTATGGGTAAGTATGGGTAAGTATGGGTAAGTACGGGTAAGTATGGGTAAGTACGGGTAAGTATGGGTAAGTACGGGTAAGTATGGGTAAGTACGGGTAAGTATGGGTAAGTACGGGTAAGTATGGGTAAGTACGGGTAAGTTTGGGTAAGTACGGGTAAGTATGGGTAAGTACGGGTAAGTATGGGTAAGTACGGGTAAGTATGGGTAAGTATGGGTAGGTATGGGTAAGTATGGGTAGGTATGGGTAAGTATGGGCAGGTATGGGTAAGTATGGGTAGGTATGGGTAGGTATGGGTAGGTATGGGTAAGTATGGATAAGTAGAGGTAAGTATTGTAAATATATGCACTCTTCGGTGCAACCATGGCATTCTCCCATGGAGTATATACCGATAAATGTCACGATAGACACTGCCTCTCCTGAAAAGAAAGGCAACTTTCATTTCAAGCTAAACTGTAATCCTCTTGAATCCTTGCAATCCTGCGCTTTATCTCCAAACTACTACTTTTATTTTGTACTATAGGATCTTTTTATCCAACTAAGTTGTATATTTTGTGCAATTTGGCGATATAAAGTGCAAATAAGCTAAGCGACATTTTGCAATTTCGCCGGGACATTTTCATCAATATGAATTTACGAAGAGCATTCACGAAGTGCGAGGTTAAAACCGACAATTAACGAAAAATGGCCGAAGAGGCTCCGTTATTTTTCGCCAAGGAGCCAACAAATGACCCATAAGTTATGACAAGCAAACCTTTTAGCTTTCTATCTTACTAACATTGACTAAGCAAATTGAACGAAGTAAAGCAGCTCCAAATAGACTGAGCCGTTATAACGTACGCATTCTGGTTTCAGATAAATGTCACGATTGACACTGCCACTTCAGGAAACAAAGACTTTTATATCAACCTAAGTCTTAATCCTCTTCACTCCTTACAATCCTCTGCTTTTTCTCCAAACTTTTACTTTTATTTTGTACTATAGGATATGTTTATCCAACCAAGGTGTATATTTTGTGCCATTTGGCGATATAACGTGGAAATAAGCTAAGCGACATTTTGTCATTTCGGCGGGACAGTGTCATCAGTATGCATTTACGAAGAGTATTCACCAAGTGCGACGGCTAAAACCGAAAATGCCCGAAATATTGACGAAGAGGCTGCGTAATTTTTCTCCTAGGAGGCAACAAATGTCTCATATGTTATGACAAACAAACAATATATTGGTTCATCTTACAAATGTTAACTAAGCAAATGGAACGAAGTAAAGCAGCTCAAAATAGACAGAGCCGTTATAACGCATGCATTTTGGTTTCAGATAAATGTCACGATTGACACTGTCTCTCCAGCAAACATAGGCAACTTTCATTTCCAGCTAAACTGTAATCCACTTCAATCCTTACAATCCTGCGCTTTATCTTCAAATTACTACTTTTGTTTTGAACTATAGGATCTTTTTATCCAACGAAATTGTATATTTTAAAATCTCACTTTTCCGCACACCAGATCTGAAAATCGTCGTACTGCTCTCAAATCTACTCCAAATCGGGGAAGCATTGCGATTTCCATGAAAACTGCGTGTGGAGCAAATTTTGGCAGAATCTCACTTTTCCGCACACCAGATCTCAAAATCGTCGTACTGGCCTCAAATCATCGACAAAAAGCGAAAACAGTGGCAATTCTAACAAAAGTGCACAAAACGTACGTTTGGGTCGTTGGGAGTATGTTTTGGCTAAATCTAACTTTAGAGCACACCAGGTCTGAAATCGTCGTATTGGCCTCAAATCATCGCCAAAAAGTGAAAACAGTGCCATTTCTATGAAAAGTGCACAAAACGCACGTTTGAGGCCGTGAGGGGCATGTTTAGGCAAAATGTCACTTTTGAGCTCCTCAGATCTGGCCTCGAATCATCGCCAAGAAAAAACACTGGCATTTCCATGAAAAGTGCAGAAATCCAACGTTTGGTGTCGTGCGGAGCAAGTTTTGGCTAAATCTCACTTTTGAGCACACCAGATCTCAAAATCGTCGTATTGGCCTCAAATCATCGCCAAGAAGTAAAAACAGTGCGATTGCTATAAGAAAAGCGCGCGAAACGCCCGTTTGGGTCCGTGCGGAGCAAGTTTTGGCAACATCTCACTTTTGGGCACACCAGATCTCAAAATCGTCGTATCAACCTCAAATCATCGCCAAAAAGTGAAAACAGTGCTATTTCTATGAAAAGTGCACAAAACGCACGTTTGGGGCCGTGCTGAGGATATATTGGCAAAATCTCACTTTTGAGCTCATAAGATCTCGAAATCGTCGTAATGGCTTCAAATCATCACCAAACGAAAATAGTGGCATTTCCATGAAAAGTGCACAAATCCCACGTTTGTTGCCGCACGGAGCAAGTTTTGGCTAAATCTCACTTTTGAGCACACCAGATCTCAAAATCGTCGTACTGCTCTCAAATTTACGCCAAATCGAGAAAACAGCGCGATTTCTATGAACAGTGCACAAAAGGCACGTTTGGGGCCGTGCGTAGCAACTCTTGTCGAAATCTCATTTTTCTGCACACCAGATCTCAAAATCTTCGTACTGGCCTCAAATCATCGCCAAATCTGGCAAACAATGCGATTTCTATGAAAAGTGCACAAAACGCACGTTTGGGGCCGTTCAGAGCACGTCTTGGCAAAATCTCACTTTTGAGCACACCAGATCTGAAAATCGTCGTTCTGGCCTCAAATCACCACCAAATCGGGAAAACAGTGCAATTTCTATGAAAAGTGCACAAAACGCACGTTTGGGTCCGTGCGGAGCAAGCTTTGGTAAAATCTCAGTTTTGAGCACACCAGATCTGAAAATCGTCGTACCTGCCTCAAATCATCGCCAAATCTGGAATACAATGCGATTTCTATGAAAAGTGCACAAAAAGAACGTGTGGGGCCGTGCGGAGCAAGTTTTGGCAAAATCGCACTTTAAAGCACACCAGATCTGAAATTCGTCGTACCTGCCTCAAATCATCGCCAAATCTGGAATACAATGCGATTTCTATGAAAAGTGCATAAAACTTACGTTTGAGTTCCGTGCGCAGCACTTTTTGGCAAAATCTCAATTTTGAGCACACCAGATCCCAAAATCGTCATACCTGCCTCAACTCATCGCCAAATCTGGAAAGCAGTGCGATTTCTATGAAAAGTGTACAAAACATACGTTTGGTTCCGTGCGCAGCACTATTGCGCAAAATCTCACTTTTGAGCACACCAGATCACAAAGTCGTCGTTCTGGCCTCAAATTATCGCCAAAAAACGAAAACAGTGCGGTTTCTATGAAAAGTGCACAAAAAGCACGTGTGGGGCCGTGCGGAGCACGTTTTGGCAAAATCTCACCTTTGAGCACACCAGATCTTAAATTCGTCGTACCTGCCTCAAATCATCGCCAAATCTGGAAAACAATGCGATTTCTATGAAAAGTGTACAAAACATACGTTTGGTTCCGTGCGCAGCATTTTTTGGCAAAATCTCACTTTTGAGCACACCAGATCTCAAAATCGTCGTACCGGCATTCTAACCAACATTCTGAAAGTTCTCTGTAGAAAACTGAGTTAATTAAAAGATCGTCCATTGCATAATTACATTTAAAAAAGCAAAAGACCACCAACATTACGTAGGACATATAACAAGTAGAATTTCCACGTACTTTCGTTATCGCTGAAAATACGTTTTAGCCAAGCTAATCGTACAGCTTTGGCCAAGCTTTCAATATGTGTCATTTTAATGCCACCGTCTTCATAACTGTTTATTGAACAGAGCCTTGTTACTTTATCCTTTCCATTCCATAAAAAGGAGAAAATCAAGCTGTCTACTTGTTTGATGATTTTACTTGGAGGTGAAAGAACCGAAGATATAAAAACTAGTTTTGGAAGAAGTAATGACTTGATTATAGTTACTTTACCATAAATGGACAGTCCTCTTGATGACCATATATTTGTCAGCTGCTTTATGCTGTCAACCTTCTCTTGAAAGTTTTTTTTCGTAAAATAATAATAGGTCATATGTAAAAAAGGTTCCTAAAGCTTTAATGGATTCACTTGGACATTTAATACCAAACGGTTTTTCGTCTTTTCTTTTAAGCAAACCAATCCACATTCCTTCTGTTTTAGAACTATTTATCTCCAACCCACTCAAGTTCTTAAATACTTCTAGTTCTTCAAATAGCGTTGTTGCGGAATTTTCAGGCAGGGTTGCTGTGGTATCGTCTGCGTATTGCAATAGCTTGGCTTCATAATTTCCTATTTTAATTCCTTTGATATCAACATTTGGACGAATGGAGATTGCCAAGCTTTCAACAGCTAAGATAAAGAGGTAGGGGAGAAGGGATCACTCACCCTGCCTCACACCACATTCTAAAGTAAAATAGTCTGATGCCGTTCCATTATTTATTACACAGCTTTGAATATTTGTATAAAACATTTTGACCCAATTTATAAAATTGGGGCCAAAATTAAAGGGCTCAAGGCAACGGAAAAGATAATGCCATTCTAAAGAGTCGAAAGCCTTTTTAAAGTCAATGAAAATCAAGATACCTGGAATATTCTTACTGTCTGTAAATTCCATTATATCGAAAATTTATCGAATAGTCTCACCAATATAGCGATCTTCAACATAACCTGTTTGATTATGATGTATGATATTCGGTAAAACTTTCTTTAATTTTAAAGCAATCACTTTTGAAATTATTTTTGCATCCAAGTTAATAAGAGAGATTGGCCTCCAATTTTCTATGAGAGTTTGATCTTTATGTTGCTTTTCTATAAGAGTTATAATTGCTTTTCTTTGAGAGCTAGACTTTTGCCGTGGTTTAACAATCCCTCACACATTCCATAAATG